>JAULLE010482831.1:0-10714 GCA_035668155.1 Sarracenia purpurea
AATGTTATCCTCCTTTAATGAGGTGGTATTACAATGATTTGCTCACTTACAAGTGTTCACTCACTCTCGAAAATGATGGACAATAAATATTCTAAGAGAGAGTTGGTGAGAAAACCAGAGATTGAATGCAGCCAAGAGTAATAACTGAGTAGAGGACAAAAATTAAGAATGTCGGCTGTATGAGTGTTAGGGCACAATGAATGTAGCAATAGAATGTTTGTTCTCTAGTAGTTAGGTCTTCAAAATTTATTGCTTATATAGCCCTTGTAGAAAAGTAGCCGTTGGGGTGCATTTAATGCTCGAAAATATGACCATTGGTACGAAAATTCAAATCAGGATTCGAACCGGGATGGCACCTTTCAGAAGTGGGACAATACTTTTGTGGAGGTTGGAAACTGGGACGGTACCTTCCAAAAGTGGGATGGCACAATTTTGTCAGTCCAAATCTCTAAAACTTTTGGGATGGTACCTTTGCAAAGTGGGACAGTACAATTTGGAGACACTGCAAGTCTGCAGAACCAGGTCCAACTGGGATGGTACTTTGGCCCATTGGGACGTTACAATTATGGTTGACTTGAGCTTTGACCAAAATTGGGACGATACTCTTTTGAAGTGGGACGTCTCAGTTTCTTCAGTCAAAACATCTTCTTCAAGACTTGAAAGTGAGACGGTACATTTTCCAATTGGGACGGTACCTTTTCTTTGAACTTCATAAGCTTCAAAAATCTTCAAACTGGGACGTCTCCTTTGTCAAGTGGGACATCTCCTTTGTGAAGTGGGACGTGTCCTTTGTGAAGTGAGACGTCTCTCTTTCATCTGGTCTTCGAAGACTGATCATGGCAACAAACTGGGACGGTACACTTTGCAAGTGTGACGGCACACTTTGCCTTTGTGTTGAACAACTTGAAAACTCAACCAGTTGGGACTGTACTCTTGTAAAGGGGGACGACCCCTTTTTGTTAGAAATTGAGAAAACTCAATCTTACTTATGATCTTGGATTTTTACACTTGGAGTACATTTTGAGGTACTTAAAACCTGAAAAATAACTTACTAATGCAACTCAAATATTAGTAAATACAATATCAGTGAGTTATTATAAGTAAAAACAACAAATGGAGCTTGATTGAATAACCCTTGGGTCAACAATGTATATTTTTGCAAAATAAATATATGAGGTAAATATCTAAAATATAAGGAATTAAAACGGAACCCCATTGGAAGTTAATTTTAATTAATTATTTTGTATAGTATTTTATGTATTCGATGGAGAATAAAAGTTATTTTATTTTCCTAAATTGCATATAGGGATATATATATACATAATGATGGGAATTAAAATTAACTCTAGCTTCATTTTGCCAAAAACCTAGCCTCCCCTCTCTCTCTCCCCCTCTCTCAGATCTTGCTCTTACATGGAGAATTGGAGATAGAGGATGTGTGTTGAAGCTTCTAGACCTCGTCTCGGATCGGTGCCCACCCACCGAAGGCGAGTACGTGCAAGGGTCATACGTGAGGAGATTATGGGGTCGTCTCAACGATGACTTTTCGTGATTTTTCGACAAATGACATGTATAATATTATGTCCATGTAGATTAGAATCTTTAGTTTCATGAAAAAGGAGCCACGGTTTCAATTTTTTTTAAAACTACGGAGCTTCAGCATTGATTTCCAACAAACTACTACCGAGAAAGAGCTACTGGCAGTAATATTTTCGTTGAATAAATTTCGATCCTAAGAGCTACTTGCAGTAGTATTTTTGTTGGATAAATTTCAATCCTACCTGTTGATATCTAAGGCAGCGATCTACATGGACCATGCATCCCTTAGACATTTATTAGCAAATAAAGAAGCAAAATGCAGGCTTATTCACTGGATCCCGCACTTACAAGACTGATATTCGCGATCTGTGATAAAAGGGTACCAAAAATTCAGTAGCGGACAACCTCTCTCGACTCCTATTAGAGTCTCATTCCCAGATGAGCATCTTTTTTTGGACACAACCACCAACTTCCATTATATGCAAATATCGTTAATTATTTATCGGTAGGTAGCACATCGACAGACTGATCGTAGCAACAGACGGATGGGTTCTTTTTCCATGTTAAATATTGCTTTTGGAAAGACCCCAAGCTGTTCAAGATTTTTCGGATCAAGTCAATATGTCCCTAAAGGTGAGGTGGCTAGCATCTTGAAGTTCGATCATTTTCTTCCTTGCGGTGGGCATTATAGTTGAAATAAAACAGCTGCCAAAGTCCATCAAAGTGGTTTCTACTGGCTATCTATCTTTATGGATGCACATGAGTTTTGTCGTCGCTACCTACGTTGCCAACAGATTGGCATAATTTCAACCTAAGACATGATGTCCTTGAACCCATTTTTGATAGTCAAAATTTTTTATGTTTGGGGTATTAATTTTATAGGACCTTGTCCACCATCATTTGACTGCAAGTATATAATTGTCACGATGGATTACGTATCAAAATGGGTCAAAGCAATTGCCACCAAATCGAATGATCACATGATTTTGATCAAGTTTCTTCAAAGTAACATTTTTTCTCGATTTGGATTCCCTCGGGATATCATTGGTGACGGCGGTACACATTTTATGAACAAATATTTCATTGCTTTGCTCCGACATTATTCGATCTCTCACAAAGTATCCATTCAGTATCATCGACAAACTAGTGTTCAAGCCGAAGAATCAAATAAGAAAATCAAAAACATACTGACCAAGACCACCCATCTCGATCATAAAGATTTGTCTGAGAGACTAGATGACACTCTATGGGCATAAAGGGCCACTTATAAGACCCCTATCAGTATGTCCCCCATCGTCTAGTCTTTTGTAAACCGTGCCATCTACTAGTAGAACTTGAACATCATGCATATTGGAATTCAAAACATTCAATGACAAGTAAACCGTGCCATCTACGCAGCGATGTCTATGGTAATGCTCGGACTTATAAGGCCCAAACAAAGGATTTCCATGACAAGTATATACATCGAAAATCATTCCAACCTCATCAGAAACTCTGGCCCTTTAATGCCAAGCTGCATTTGTTCCTAAGAAAATTACAATATCAGTTAAAAGGCCCATATGTGGTAACCCAAGTCTATCCACACAACTCATGTTAGTTGCTTAAACCCAAAATCAGTAAGTTTCTAATTGTCAATGGGTAAAGACTGAAACCTTTTTTGGAAGGCATCTCAGTAGACCTAGTGGCGGTATCTATCGACCTCTCCGATCCTACACCATCAGCTGAGTAATCGGCCCACCAAGTTTTGCTGAAGACATTAAACTTAGCCCTACCTGAGAGGGAACCTAATTAATTTTTTCTCTCTTTTCTCTTTCTTACATTTGGATATATTTTTTGCTACACCAATGCAGACATTTCTCTCTCCAAGTTGGGGTGTAGTCACACATTCCTTCCTAATTACATTTCTTAATGAGTCAGTTTAGGTTTAATTTTAGGTCACTCTTAGTTAGTCTGTAATTAACTTAGACTATGATTAGTTAGTTAGTAAAAAAAATTCATCATAATAGCCCATCACTATCCGGATAGGCTGCTATCCTAATTGTCACTTCAGAAAATATTCCAACTGTCTTCCAAAATGTCCTCATTCAGATCTCGTCTGGACGGCCCATTCTCTGTTCGGACGGAACGCAAAAGGATGCACAATACATAACCGCCATGTCAGAACTTAGTTAACCAAACCCCATCTGGACGCCATCTGAACTGCCGTCACCAATTATAACGAACATCATAACCATCTTGACAGCCAAAACCCCAAGACGACTTTGAGTTTCCTCGACTAAGTGTGTGCGTAGGATGATGAGAGTGGTGGATTAAAAAGCATAACCAAGATGAACACCAAAACAACCGTAAGCAAGAGGGCATCTATGGTTATACTCCAATATGGTCAAGTTACTCATCCTAGGAGAGGGTAAGAACTACTGTAAGGGAGGTGTTGACATCGGAGGTTTCACTGGTTAATGACTGCCTAAAGGTGGGGGGATGAGACTACCATGAGTCTAAAGTCAATGTTGCGACACATGTACACAACCGAGACAAATGAGCACGACTACCATAAGTCGTAACTCCATAGGTTGCTATGCATGTAGTCAACCGTGGCTTAGAGGGTAAGATTACCATGAGCTCGTAACCCTAAGGTTGCTACTAGTGTAAACAACCAAGTGAGCCGGAGAGGAACCGGGTCACGTACTAAACCGGAAGCAAAAGGGGATTTAATTTACTTAATTACTCATCGAGAAAAGCCCAATTTTTTGTCATTTTAAATCTGTCTTTAGAAACACCCATTTTTAATAATTCCCACTTAATAGAGCTCCATTTTCAGTATTAAAACAAGGCCCTCGAGCATGGTAGAGCCCGCTCGAGCGCGGTATGTCCAGAATGTTTTTTGAAACTAGCTCCCTGTATCATATCAACACCCAACAACTCTGTTTTCTTATATCAAATTAGGTTTTAACATAATATTAATAGTCTCAATCATCAACTATCTAGTTTTGTCTCCAAAATCAATTAAAGCATGAAATCATTTCGTTGACTAACAAGATAATAGTCCATTAATTTCCATATATAAATCATTCAACAGAGGACAAGGAAATTAATAGTAATTTGCAAGAAAAAGGGTCATAAAGTTCTCCCAAACACAACTAACCAAACCCTTTGTCCTCACCAAAATATACAAGAAATGTAATCGGCCTTAAGGCCTTACAGTCATCCGGAATTGAAATAGGAAATGTAAAGTTGAACTATTACAATTCTCCAAAAACAGTCAAATAAGCATAGTTCTATGGAAATAAATAAATTTGATAAGGATCAAAATCCATTAAGTCCCGTGTCGAGTGTGACTTGGGAAACTCCCATCCAACCCGTTTAACCTTCTATGATCTCTGTGCCATGATTACCTGGAATGTTGTTTTAAAACAATATTATGAGCCAGAGCTCGGAGGAAATATGGTAATCGAAGATGCATGCATGTTATGCGAGGTGATTATGCAACAGTTTAAGTATAACATAACTTAATGAAAAGTTGGCTTATTATAGCCTAAAACTTAGTTTGCATATTCCTTTGGAAATAAATAAGCATTTTCCACGCATACAACAACTAACACCCCAATACTTATAAATACAACTATAAGTAAAGCTCCTTGCCTCCCATCTTAGCCTTGACCCCCGTAAGGACCAATCCCATGTTTTACGGTCCCCAGCCGAAGGAAATGGGCATCCGGGTCATTACCATGGTGATGACCCCAACTAGAGCTTCTTGGCTCCACCTGAAGCACCCCATATATACGATTCTCAACTGAAGGAAGTAAATTCCCTAACGGACCCCGTCCATGTCATATGACTGTTAGTACAATGGTCGTACTATAAATAAGTTCCCTTGGGACATAGTGGGAGATCCCCTCCGTGGGATCATCGTTGTAGCACCCACCTAGGCGAGGGATCCCCTCCGCGGGATCTCCATCACCTCCATCTAGGTGAAAGATCCCCTCCATAGAATAATCATCGCCCTCGTCATCAATATGAGGTATTCCCTCAACGGGATATGTGTGGGATCCCCTCCACGGGATCACCACCTATATCAACGTCACATATAACAAATAAGGAATCAATTTTCAATATGCAATTAATTTCTAGTGGAATAAGCTTAGACCTATTCCCATCATAACTCATCCATCACCCACAATTATCAACATACAAGGCTACATACGCAAACATGCAGTAGTTATGCCTTTAATTATGGATATGCCTAGGATTATCCAAATCAATTCTCGTCATATAGCTACATTCTTGGTATTAATTAATGTGCAAGGTTAATAAGTGTTATACAAAAGTAATTAATACCCAAAACCAAGGTATGCCTATGCTTACCTATCCAACCGTCAATATACCGCAACTGCGTCAACAATTAACACAAGTATATTAATGTTAAAATATCCCATATATGACTCAAATTAATCTAATAAGAGTCAATCTCAAGCATTGGAGCTAAATTAATTATTTCACCCCAAATCCATAGCCAAACCCCCAAATCTCAAGTCTAGGTCAAGCATCATTTTCGTCATAATAATTTGATCATCAAATAAAAAGCTGTGATACCCTACAACATGCTAGTATAGTACAAACATCCACCAGATTATGCATATATTAACCAGAGATTGATTTATTTTTGGATTTTTAAGCAAAACCCTAATAAATTTCACCAATATGTGAAAATACAACACATACCACCACATAAATCGAAGATTAGCATAAATTCTACCTTAGAGTTGATGAGAGAGCACAAAATCAGTCCCAAACATGCCCTAGGTCTCAGCAAGTTCACCTAGAATCGAAATGATTCGATGAGGATACAAAATACAACATATATGTTATGTATTTCAAAGAAAAAGTCCATAAAAGTTACCCAAAGGAAGCCCGTGGACCTCCAAATCACCGCTCCAACTAACCCTAGCTCAACCCCAGTCGTTCTCTTATTTTTAGAGAGAGAAACGAGATGTGAAACTAGGTTAAAACCCGACATGATGCGTATATATACAGCTCTGCCAATAACACCGTGCTCGAGCGGGGTAAGGAGCGCTCAAGCACCCCCCCGTCTGTAGGTCCACTTCGAGATTTTTAAATTTCGAGGCTCATTTCCTGTCTGATTGGCCTAAAACTCAACTCGATACCCCGGAATAATATTCCCGAGGTTCTAGAACCATTGGTTCGAATAAACAATCCTAAATCAAAATTGAATTTTAAATTTTTCCAAGGATTTAATCGGTTCTCCAAAAAGTTTTTTGTAATAAAATTTTTAAACCGGGTATTATTTAAAATTCGAAATTGAAATAGGTCACACTGTTACAACCTCCCTTACTAAAAGGGATTTCGGTCCCAAAACCACACTCCTCAAGATGTGAACAGGCGATATACGATAGGAATCTGCCTTACAACACCTTACCAACGGTGGGCTTTTCCTCTCAAAACCCGCTCTCCAAAATCCGCAACATCGAATGGGTTGCCCCCCAAACACAACGTCATCATCAACTCTCAGACCCAACTAGTCAAGCACATGCGGAGGGTCAGCTCATATTTCCTCAGCATAGAAATATGATAAACCTCCTGAACATACGACAACTGCGGTGGCAAACTCAAGCTGTATGCCTCAACCCCGATCCTCTCTCTCTCGAACAGAAAAGAAAAGACCAAAAAGATGAGCCGATTGCTTGCCGCCCCAACCAAACCTCCTGATCCCTTCTCAGGGAAAACCTGTAAGGAAATGTAGTCCCTCACACTGAACTCCAACGGTCTCCACATTGTGACCACATGATCAAAGGACCACTATCTTCTTGGTCATCTCACTGACCAACCTCTATCCCTAACAGGGCGAACTCCCTCAGGTCTGCCCGAAATGTCACTAACGAACCTAGTCTACGTATAACCCTCAAAAGGTGCCATCTATATACCTAACAGACAGCAGTCATAGTTGGAAAACACAGCCAATTAACAAAAGTCACTAAATGCCAACATACACACCCCTAACATATCAATCCGTAACGCCCTCCAAGAGGTGCCCCTAAAAGGGACGGGTACTTGGCGTAAACGGGCAATCTCACTGACCTATAAGCGACCAGACTTGTATATCAATCTATATACCACACTCCTAAGCACAGCACTTACATGCAGCGAATACTTACCGCCGGCTAAGGGCCCCACTCAAAACCTAAGAGTCTCAATCGGAGACAAGGAGGCATAAAACCTCGTACAGCATAGGACCTCCCTGATGGACAGGAGTCCCGAGCGGCTACGTGTAACGGTCCAAACAACTTCTCAACCACACACGGACCCGCGACAAAATTGAACGCTCTCAACCGTATGATGTGGAAGATTGTACCAAGCAGAGGACCCATCTAGCACAACCTCATCCAGGCTCTCAATTGTTATGCTCACGTTAAGAGCCCTATGGATCCAACTAACATAGCTAAGATCATCCTCCAAAACAAAAGCACACCCGCGAGCATCACCTTACGGCTCCTCTCATGTCTACCAAGTCAACTATGGTCCTGGTCTTACTCAGACGTACTTCCCTTGACTTGTTGAGGTACCATACGGCATCAACTGACTCATCCTTGCATAACGTACTAAGGTTGTGACTAGAGGCCGAAAATGCACCTGGTTCGTCTCCAACACCAACCTACCACAGATCATAAATGGCACGTCCAGCGCATCATATGTGATTCACTTAAACCACCCAATGCCCCAAGCAACGTAGTCACGAGCTGCACTATTAGTTGTAACTTGACATGTATGGCATACATGCATTACCGCAAGCAGTTCTCACCACTTATGGAAAGAAAAAGGGATTCCAGTCTCCAAAATCTCACGGTAAATACCAAACCACCCGACGTCACATCTCCTCAATAGGTGAGGGGTACGCGTTCAACCTTCTAAAGCAAACATAGCACTCCTCAAAGGTTGCCAAGGTCGTCAACTCATCATACCCAAGGTCTCATGGTACTACAAACCAGAGAATGGAGCCACCAACTTGAAATAGTTGGTTCACCCCGGATACTTCTGCTCGTTGCCTGGCTATCACAATGACACCAACACTTAGCTGTGACACCCCAAGTTATGATCATGTCTTTAACTCACACCAGGCCTAAATTAAACGATGGACTTAAGGCGATTGGGTGTCACTTCAGCCACCTGTACTTCTACGCTATCACATTGACTACGTGACGGGAACCTTCACTCAACTCTATGGTTCTCTCTACAACAACCCGAATGACCAGGACCTCGTCCCGTAATCTCCGCGGACATCCCTTTCCAAGGTATCAGTCCTATACACAGGATTATGTTATCCGGGTTCTAACGATCAGACAAGCTATAGATGTTTCCACAACAACAGGCAAGTTCATTAGAACCAAACTTACTGGAACCACCCAAGCATCGCGGCATGCATGAATTCCCAATGGAATCAAGCACTCATACCTCCACATTCCCCAAAGGGGTAGGTAACACAGATCTCAATAGCGACGGATTAAACGGCCTCACTGCCAAACCGGCATCTAAGGTAACTCGCCGGGATTACGCTGAGCTTAAAATGCCAAGAGCGCCTCAAGAGAACCCGAAAACACCAGGCACCTCAACGAGCTCTAAAAGAAGCTATGACCCTGACCATCGAGATCATGAGTAAACTAGCATCAACAGTTGGTCTCTCCCTTATAAAGCCATCGACTTATCTCACACCCTCATATTCAAAGGGCGGAACAACAAACTCTCAATAAAGGCCATGAGTGGATGCACTCGTGATCGTGATACCACACACTGACTCCAGCTCCCACGCACCATTGAAAGACTGTCACGCAGTACTGATCCGCAGGATTCTCAACCATAGTACGGTAACAGGGTTACCAACAACCAACTCCCAACAACTGTTTGTTCACCAATCATCACTCCAATGTTTGTAAACATTATCGTGTCTCACCGCACGAAGTTCGCGCTTATCAGCGAAGCCTCGATTTACATCGACACCCAAACCTAGCTGAGTGAGTTCTCAATGCACTCCTCATCATCAAGCCAACCATACCTATCAGGCGTCTACCACTAAGCCAATGATTGGCTACAGGTGAACATAAGGCACCAAGCCAAATCCTCAAACGATGTAAAGGTTACTACTCAAGGCCACACAACCACATCATCTAAGTCCGCTACGAACACTCCGTGCCTCACACCCCAGGAGAAACTCACCAAAGGGTTCCCACACTCCTAACAATGGCGCGATGGTCATCGCAGCATCATATCAACTCCAAACACCTTTCCTTGTCTAGGGCATAGGCCCAAAAGAAAGGACTAAGGCACCCGTCATCAAAAGAATGACATGACGGTACTGAACCATAATCTCGATCCCCCAGAAAGAAAAATGGCCCTCCCTCTTGCATATAGGTGGTGACCCATCAATGGTCGCGACTTTCACATGCCTGTAAGGTAGCTAAGCGGTCGATCCCAAGGATAGGCAACTCGACCCAACACAATAGTCTCACTTACACGCATCGAGAAAAGAATCTCAAGTGATCACGCCGACATCCAAGGGAAACCAATAGAGTTGGCCATCCTGGCCTCCAAGTCATACACCTCCGCATGCACTAGGGGAAACATCCCCACACTACAAGTCGTTAATCACCCCGATGAATTATAGGCTATACGTAATCGTAGCCCTCATGGCTGCAATCATACCGACATTATTGCTAGCACCGTCTCACTCATCCATCATAGGTGGATCTTTCTGAAGGATCCCCAACTGTGATAGAAGTACCCTATCTTTTCTCCATCAAACCCGAGAGACTTGCTAAGGCGGTCTAGACCATATATCGAACACCATGTCTTGACAATGTCTCAGACCCGTTGATCGCTCTCCGATCCTCACCATCGGTGCCAAATACTCCCTCTCAAATGGAGGAGTTCCCTAATATACACCCTCAACGTGACACATCGGCCTGAAATAGGTCATTAGCGATGACACATCGTTGTCACAACGGCTAAAGAGATCTCTCGAATGATAGAACTCACTATCGTAATCCCTATCCCCAAAGCGTCACTACACCTTAAGGTATCACTACGTTTCCATCCACATCATTGTGTGCAAGGCCTTAAGCCTATCACTTTGGGCTGTAATTGGCTCATAAAGCAAAAATGAGGTACA
>JAULLE010483935.1:0-10712 GCA_035668155.1 Sarracenia purpurea
AGTATGGAATTTTAGGAAAAACATATATTGTTGAGTTTCAATACTGGTAATGTGAACTTTAGTTTTTATAGGAAAAATGATGGTTATTCGTAAAACGTGTTATATAAATAAGTGTTTCATAACCATCCTCAAGTTTCATATATTCATTCATTTATTGTCATATATCCTACGAGTAATGACTCACTTTGTTTTATAACAACTTTCGGGTGATAGCGGCAAGGTGATTATGGATTGATGGATAGATGCTCTCCAAATCTCCAGATTGATTTGGGAGTTGTTTGAGTTTTATTATTTCATTCTTTTGTAGAACTTGTCGATGAATGTAATTACGTATATTTACATTATTGATTCAATTAGGGAAATTGGTTTGTATGGCCCTAAGGCCAAACACATATGTTGCTTGCTTGGGAGGACATTAGAATCATTTGGGTATAATGGTTCGTTTGGTTTTGATTCATATAAACTCTTAATGTTGTTTCTTAAGATTATTTATATGATCTAATGGTTTGGACAATGCTTTACGACTTTTTGCAAGGTCTTATACTAGGATTTCATACTTGGAGATTACGGACCAAATTGAGCCTTATTACCCAAAACAACTCTACATTTAGAAATTTTTTGAGGCATTTCGTCGAAGAAGCCTAAACCAAGGCACTGCTCTTCAGTGGTCTCACGGTGTTAGGAAAATTTCAATTTTGTTAAAAATATCGAGTTTTAGGATTTGGTTTAGGCATATTTTCAACACCTTAAAACATGGTTTGGCATACTTTGGTTCCTATAAAAGTTGTTTAACTTATACTTTTAGTTAACATTTAAAATCAAGGATTTTCTTTGG
Organism: Sarracenia purpurea; assembly: GCA_035668155.1. NCBI lineage: Eukaryota > Viridiplantae > Streptophyta > Magnoliopsida > Ericales > Sarraceniaceae > Sarracenia > Sarracenia purpurea. The sequence goes on from JAULLE010483935.1 coordinate 836, forward strand.
CTTTTACGTTGGCTTTCGATTTTATTTAGTTTTCATTTATATGTTTAAGTTAATATCCGATGTTAGGATGTTACAAATTGATAACAGAGCAATAGTTACGAATACCTTTGAACCATGAAAAGGGTTGTGCCATGCCGAGAGGGTTGACTTGTGTGTTGCATTAATATTTTGAGTATGCTTGTTTGATTGACATATGATGTGTATTGACGTTTACATGCTATGTGATTACTTGGGTATGGAGATTGAACTATGAGGATGATACTTCTTACTTTCAGCGTTCGGTTAACTAATTCAAAAATCGAATTAGAAAGGCATTTGGCCGACATCCATTCTAATAAGAAATCCAAACTAGTTGTCCGGATTAAGGTATAACTCTAATTAGCCTCCTCGGTATGTGATAAGATGTTGACATGCTTATGTGACACGGTGTTAACATGCTTACGTGGTTGAGTTGATTCTTAGCAGTAAGATTGTAATATCATGAACCGTTTCAATTTTGATCTTAATTCAAACCGGTTCTGAAACGGTTGATTTTTTTTCATGAAACCGGTTAAATGTTTAGGGAAAATTATAATTAATTATTGATTTGGGTCCCATGATATTACTGTTTGTTTTGGAATCTCAGGAATATTATTCCAAGGTATTGGGTTAAATTTGGTGATATTTGGATCGGAGACAGGTCTCGCATTTTAAAATTTCGAGCCGGGCATAACAGATGGGTCAACTCAAACGGACTATGTCGGCCAATATCATTTAAAGCTATGGGTTAGAGATATTTATGGGATAAATTTCATTTCTCTGTATCTCTAAAACCTATAGAGTAGATGAGGACGAAGTTGGGTCTTGAGGATGGCATTTGGATCGATCTGTAGGCCATGTTTGGTGAGTTTTTGTTGGATTAAGTTTATAGATCCTTGATTTCCTACCATTGTTTTTCGTATTAACCGAATCGATTTTGGTTTTCGGTATTTGTCTGATGCTAGGAGCTTGTGGGGGTTGTTTTATTGCTTCTACCACGGTTATGAGGTTGGATATATGCTAACCTTGAAATATTTATAATATATATGAGTTGTATATTTCCAAGAAGAGTGGAAATTTTGACGTTATACGATATGTATATAGTTTTGGTGACCCAAAAAGTATGGGTTTCGAAGGTTGGTTAGTTTTTATACTTATCTATCTTGATTAGAACATATGCATCTTTTCAATTTTGAATTTGGTTGGGTGTTGCATAAATCGTGAGTAATGTGATATACGGTAGATATCTGGATTTGATAGGTTTAAACTTGTGATTTCGGGAAAATAGTTAGTTTTCTTACTACTATATCATGGTTGGAGCATGCATATCCTTTCAATTCGAAAAACAGTTGGCCGTAGTGAAAAACATGTAAAAATGGTTAGGGTTCCAATTTGAGGAAAAATCATATTTTAGGAAAATGTGCTTTTTCAATAAAATTTTTCGAAACTGATTTTCATTCTATGAAATTAGCATGGATAGGGACCTATGGTTCCATTTTGAGATGCTTTGGAAATTGTAACGGATTTGGAGAAAGTTGACGGTTTGGCAAAAATTGGGGAAAATTGTGATTTTGGTGTTCAAGACCGGTGTCAGAGTTCGGTTACGTGTACATGGAGCTATAGTGATTCATGTTCACATACATACCGATATGTCATGTGTCGGATTTCGATAACCAATTTGTTGGATTTTGGGTAAACCTACATTTTACCCTTATTACGTGAGAATTATTATAGATATATGTGTTGTGATATCTTGTGTGTTGTAGATATCCTTGATATAGATATCCTTGTTGTTGATATCCATATTGTACATATCCTTGTTATTGATGTCCATTCTGTAGATCTCCTTTTTGTTGATATCCTTGTTCTAGATATCCATGTTGTAGATAACCTTGTTGTTAATATCCTTGTGGTAGATATCTTGATTGTTGATATCCTAATTATTGATATCCTTATTGTAGATATCCTTGTTATTGATTTCTTCCTTGTTAAGATCCATGTTGTTGAAATCTTGGTAGTCGATAGCCATGCGGTTGATATCCATGTTGTTGATATCAGTGTTATTGATATCCTTGTTGTTGAGATCCATGTTGTTGATATCTTGGTAGTCCATATCTCCGTTGTTAATATTCATGTTGTTGATATCCATGTTACTGATATCTTTGTTGTTGATATCTTTATTGTAAATATATCTTTTGCAGATATTTATGTTGGAAAGGGTTAACCTAACCTTCGGACCCTTGTGGTTGTAAAGGAAAGCTTGTGTTGGAAAAGGTCAGCCTAACCTTCCGACCCTTGTGTCTGTAACGGAGATCTTGTTTTGGAAATGGTCATCCTAACTCTCAGACCCTTGTGCGATAAAGGAGAGCTTGTCCTTGTGACCAATTGGGTCAACCTAACATTCAACTTAGGACCGCAAAGGAGAGCTGTGTGTGTGTGTGTGTGTGTGTGTGTGTATAACTGTTGTGTGTTTGAGATGTATGATTGGGTAAATGTGGGAAATAGTTTGTAAAATAGTTATGCTTGTTTGGGTTTCGCAGTGGAAAATGATGATTTTCCTTTAAATGTTTTATATTTACAACTGTTACATAATCATCCTCACATATTGCTCATGCATTCTTGCTTTATTATATATCCTTCGAGCCTTGGGCTCATGTTGTTTTATTAAAATATTTTAGTTGTTAGCGGAAAAGCATTGTAGATGTTAAATGATCTCGTGGCTTGTCTCTTTCGCGTGTGAATCGAAACTTTTATGATTACAGCATGTATTTACATTTATGTTTTGTTATTCAGGAAGAATGTAAATTTATATATCTTAGTGTAAGGCCTTAAGGACATTACCATTTATTGCATGCTTGGTGAGGAATCTAGGCTACTTTCAGCTTATTTTGGTTACATGAACAGGATTTGGGTCAAGTTCTAGTAGTTATATCAATATCCTTTCGCCATGTTAGCTTATTTTCTTAAAACTTTTGTATGGTTTGAGATTCCTTTTTAGATTGTTGTATTAATCTCATATGGGTGTTTATTGGGTACAAAATAGCTAATTAATGTCTAAAACAAATCTACCCACGCAAAATTTTTCTAAAACTTGGACAGTACGGTTTGCTTTAGGTGTCGTTAACACTAATAAGGAGAGTATTTTGTACCATTTGAAACATTTGACATGTGATCAATATCAAGCTAGAACTCAATTAAAAGATTTTGGTTATTTTTTCAAACAAAGACTAATTGGTGATCGAAAAGGATGTTTTAAAAAGGGTGTATGTAAATGAATAGATATTTCTTTAAATGTTTAACTTAATATCCGTTGTTAGGATGTTATAGAATTGTATCAGAACTCTAGGTTCGAATACCTTAGAATCGTGGGAAGGGTTGTACCATGACGAGAGGGTTGATTTGCATGTTGCATACATGATATGAGTATGCTTGTATGCTTGTCTTGTGATGAGAAATGACATGTGCATGCTATATAGATATGTGGGTATGGAGGTAGGACTTTGAAGATAGTATTTCTTGCCTAGGGCATCCGGTTAACAAATTTGGAATCTGATTAGAAAGGCACCTCGAGAACGCCCATTCTAGTTAGAAATCTAAGCGAATTGTTCAGATTGAGATATCACTCCAATTAACCTTCTCGGTATGTGATGAGATGCTAACATGCTCATGTGTATAAATGTTAACATGTTTCGCGATATAATTGTTGTTTATCATATCTTGAGTTATCTTACTTGTGGGAGTAGGATCATGGGAGTATCTGAGAGTGAGTAGGCATATGTGTTAGGTGGGTTTCTCTACATGGTTTCGTGGTAGAGGTGTTGGTTTGCACATCGTGAGGCATGTTATGTCATGGGTCGTGCCTTTCATTACGTAATGAGTAGTGTACTACCGAGCACATAAGAAAAGGAACCCTTTGCACGATGGAACATAGATGAGAACATAGTGGATGGGAGCATGGTGGTAGTGTTATGTGATCCTTGGAGATAGAGGTTACATCTGGGAGTTTTCTCATTCCCTTTGAGAGATGCCCTTGGTGGATAAGATGGCGTTGTGCCATCATAGTATCTTGTTTCAGATCATTGCGCTGCGCTTGGAGTGCATGTTTGAGGTACGCATCCATTTGAAAATGATTGTGGTATGTCGATTGTGGGAATCGACCAAAGGCTTATGGGTTTTTTGACCTTGTGGATTTTCAGTAGCCATGACACATCCTGGATGCCCTTCGGTGAGTCATTCGATTTTCATGGGAAGAAAGTTAGGTATTCTTTCTCTGATTATAAATTCTTCTAAGAGATCTCTCTGTGGCAAGAACCAAGGATGATGTTGATGTTTTAGATGAACTAATAGTTTGGTTAGTATGGTTGTAGCCGGGTGGACTAGAGTTGCATCGAGTTGGCTGGTGGGTAGTGCTGTTTTCTCTTAGTAGAGGACGACGTTCAGAGCTAAGGCAATGATGTTTTGGTCATTTTCCCCTCGTTCAGAGTTGTGAGAATCTCTTGGCAGGTTTCTCTAGGGTGTGAGACAGGAGGAGTTCGTGGTGGACTCAGATGATGTGATTGCTTGATAATGTGGTAATGTTCTGGATATGCTTTCAGGACTTGGTTTGGCGTCATGTCCGCATCCGTGTTTCTTTAGGTATTTCATGGTTGCACGGAAAGGGGTCCGCTAAGTTAGGGTTGGTTTGTCATAATTGTATGCTTGGGAATCAAACAAACTAAAAAATAGAAGTTTTGTACTTAGACACTTTGCCGGCTTTCCAATTCTCTTTTGGGCTAGTAAGTTGTCTAATTTGTTTTGCAGGATTTCCTACAAGCCTTTCCTATTCTATACACTTAATATCTTATTAAAGGAAGCATAAAAACAGGTTTTGGAGCTAAAATGATGTTGTAGTTTCTATGCATTTTTTCTATTTCTGCAACATCTGCTTAGGAAACTGTGGGTTTGATTGAGCGGTCCCCTTGGTTCGAAACTATGTGGTTTTGTGTTTGAAACTTGGGTTTTTCGAGATAGTTTGGACATGGTTCTATACTCCAAAGGGAGGATTTTTGAGCATGTTCAAACCGAGTGAAAAGTTTGTAATCAAATGCTTTGGTTCCTTGAAAACAAAGGGGTTTTCTTTGAAATAAATCCTTATTCATGGATTTCGGTTATATTTTTCTGATTTGGCTTGGGTTTGGTTTTATTTCCGATTCTTATGTGTTTGACCATGGGCCTAGTATTAGGCACCTGCATCGTATGATCGACTTGATAGTTATGAGTGTGTCCACAAGACACTTGGTTGGGTTGATGTTAGTATGGATCGGGATATCGCAGACGATCAGAGACTTTGTATAGGAAGGCACTGTGATGTTTCCTGACTGTTGAGTGATGATTGGTAACTGGGCAGTGTCTGTGGTTGATTGTTAGTTCTCCTTGGACTATGCTGAGATTGAGGTTTCTGTAGATAAGTACCTTTTGATAGCCTTCTGATGCTTGTGGGCAGGAGCCGGTATGGTGGCACAAGTGCGAGTATATTTTCTCATGGTTCTTAGTGAGAGCTATTTGTTCCACCTTCTGGGTGTGCAGGTGCGGGTAATGTTTACGGAAGATGTTACAGATTGACCTCGGGTGGTTTGGGTTGCGGTATCTTTTGGGGCTAGTGAGGTGAGTTCCACATATGGTTTCCTTTGAGGCACTCGTTGTGTTTCGAGCCTTGTTTGGTTCTTTATGGGGTACCCTAGATGATGCTGGCTGGGCAATAAGACCGTTGGACTATTCAGTCTCGAGATTTGTGTTACCTAACTCTTTGAAAAGGGAGGTACGAATACAAGATTCTTTTAAAGATCGTTCTTACCGTGATGTTTGTGTTCAGTTCTGGTGAGATTGTTTTTGACGAGTTTGTGGTTAGTGAGGCTATTGTAGTGGGAACAGTATAACTTGTATGATTTCCAAAATTAAGATATGAGAATCCTATGTGTAGGATAAATTTCTTAGCAAGGATGTCTGATGTAACACCTGGTCGTCTTAATTTCATCTTTTAATTCAAACATGGTTTTTCATTAAAATGATGTAACATTTTTAATGTTTCCAAATGAATTAAAACATAATCTTACTTTGGGTTGTTACAACTAAGTGTTGATGCCTTGAGGGCAAACGGGTGATGAGTGGAGGTGTCGGTAGTGAGCTGATTACTTCTTACAGATGGTTTTGTTCTTTGGTTTGTGGTACCGTAAGATCGTGTGTCTGATGGGTTGTTACCTTAGTAGCCATCATGGAGTGCTGAGTTTTCCTAGGAATGTTGATTGTGTATCCCCTGAGTTTCTGGGAGGATGTGGTATCCAGTGTGATTTGGTGCTAGTCGTGGGAGTCTGGGAAGTGATATCCCTTTTCCCTTCCCTTCGTGGTGAGGATTGTGTGTGGTAATGCCAATGTGATCAGCATGTGGATTTGCGATAGGTGGTTTGGGTTCCGACAATGTTGTTTACCCTTTTGGCAGCTTGAGTAAGTTACAAGTGACACGCTAGACGTGTTGCTGATGATTCGTGGAGGTTCGTGTGGGAGATGGACCATGTGTATTTTCGGCTCTAGCTCCAACATAGATATGAATGGAGATGTGATGAATGAATATGATGCTCTATCATCGAAAAGGACTTTAGCCTATGATTGGTACAAATAAGAAAGTAACTTGGATGATAGATGTACTGCCTAGGGTGTCGGGACTGCATGTGCTCTTGACGTACTATGCTCGGCAAAAACGAACCCTCATCCTTGAGTCCCCTTATACTGACTACCACTTTCCCATATGACCGAATGCCTCAATGATTGAGCTAAATTTCATCCCTCTGTTGTCTGCGATGACTACATCACTATCTGCTATTATACCTGGCCATAGCCCTATCGTCCCTATGAAGCCTGCATTGACTGCATTCCTGAAACTCTCTAGGTGTTCCCTCCCTGAGGCCTATCTTAACAAATATGGCCCACTTGACCACACAAAAAACATGTCAGCAGAATCCTCCACTGAGTTTGACTCTGCCCAAGCCTTCTTTATAGATAATCTTTCGCATGTGCCCTAACTGTTTCCACTAGAAGCAAACAATATTTTGACCCACTGTACGTCCTATAGAAAAAGAAAAAGATACAGGGGAAGAGCAAGGCTATTGGTGTGATCATGAATGAAAATAACCCGAACCTCTAGACCTCTGCTTTTAGGGTGGACGCCCATCTGATTGCGCACTTGTATACACATTGTTGTGATTGGTTCTCTCGAACCTTACAACTTTTAGCCATCGTATTATCGACCTGAATAGAGGCCTCAAGCGCACATGTATATGTCTGAATGCTAAGAACGGAAATCTTATCCTTGTTGGAGAGTTGAATCCCTTTCTCATACCTCTTAAAGGGTAACTCCTTCGTTGCCACCATCTTTGACGCAAACATGGCCTCATACTATATGATGGACAAACATCCCTAACTAAGTGACAAAAACTCCTCCTTGTAAACATCCCTCGATAAGCCGAAAAAACCCCTCACGAACGCATCCCATGTTCCATTCACTATGGTCTTGGCAAACTTGCACCATTCTTGTGCATCATCTCTTAACTTGAAGGTAGTCATGGTTACCCTCAACTCACTTTCCACCACTTGTAAAGTGTCAAAGATCATTGTGATCATCTCTAACGACTCCATCATAAGCTTTGGGTTAGGTTCCCTTGCGTGTAGACGAATACGACCGACAAACTCATATATAGTTGTAGAAGCTCTTGGCTTAGGGGCTCTAGCCACTTCGACCGAAGGCTATATTTTTGGTAGAATCTCCTAGAATATGCCAGTATAACCTACTTGCTCATACATGGAATAAACATCCCCCTCCAGTACCACCTACTTGCTCCTACAAGGAATAAACGTCCCCCTCCTCCAGAAACTGGGCATTGACACGACCCTGGTCGCGACCCATGTCTCGTCCCCTACCACCACGCAGAATCTTTGTTGTATATGAAATATATGAAGGGATGGATATTAGTGCTTGGTTTTAAGAAATTCAATAACCTTGACATAATCCACGCAATGAGTAGAATCAATTGGAGTGATATATCAATCCGCGTTACCCACTTGGATTTCTCACTAAGAAGAATGTTGGGCACATACTTTCCTAATTTGAACTCTAAACTAGTCTAACAAGTGCACGAATGAAAGACATACCATTCTCATGTCCAACCTCTATACTCAAATATCACCTAGTATACACAAGCGAAGTACTTTACAAGTATATCATACAAGTAAACCAATGTATGAAGGCAACACACAACATTAGCACTCTCGCGATGGAACAACCATCTTCACAGCTCTATAAGTTGTTGTACCTAAAGTCCCAATAACAATCTATCACACCTTGATTACGTAACAATAATAAAATAACAATCAACCATGGATAAAATCTATAACCAAGCTACAAACTGAAAATAGAAACCGAAAATGTTTAAGATAGTTTAATCGTTAACGATACGATTCAAAATTCTAGGTTTTAGTAAGGTATAAACCGAGACAAAATACTTCTTTTCATTATAAAAGTTATACCCAAAAATGGTTAATACCAGCTTGAAAGAGTAGCCAAACAGACCATAAATGCTCCGATTTAAAACAAACATTTTTTGAAAAACATTTAGTAGGGAGACCATTCGAGCGCTTAGAAGTGACTGCTTGAGCGGTCCCTAACCCGAGAGTTGCCAATTTTGATGCTCAAAAATTTTCTATGTATTGAGTAAAAAGTGCATTTTCCACACCTTTTGACCATAGTATCAAACCATGATGAAAACACCTTTTAAAACCCAAATCGGGATTAAAATTCACATGAAACCTTAAAAATGAGGTTCATAACAATTCAATAAATGAAGAAATTACAGACAATAAATGACAAATTAAATGAGAAATATGCCCACAATGCTCACATGCAATTAACCCATGTGTTGGAGCTTTAGAGTCTTCAAAACCAGGTTCCCAACAACTCATAACAACATGAAACGTATTGAACAATTACATAAAAAAAAAGACTAAACTACAATTATATGCAATTCTATATAAAATCCAAAACGGTCTCTTGAACTAAACAATTAATATGTTGCTCACTTTCCAAGATCATCTGAAACATTGTTCAACAACAAAATGATCTGTGGCTCATAGAAAATAAACGACACATGAACTATGCATAATATGGAAGGATGATCATGTATTATGCATAACTATGTTTAACCAAAATAGTTCCCTTTTCAAGTAAAACATGTTTTATCAAATAATCTACTTTTCAACTCATGAAAACATAGTTTGATCCTTCCTAAACCTAGTTCACATCATTTCCCATAACATTACTTACTGATCAAACTATAACGTTAGTTATTAACTAACACATCGTGGGTTTCACACATGCACCCATTCACACACCATGTTCAATGACATAAACATGCCAAATCACTAGTGATTCACACTATGATATAACATTCGACGTGCTTATAGACTTGTCAGTGGTTACCTTCCAACATGGGCTACTCGTAAGCCAATGAGTAACCATGCATTTTATAACCCGACATCACTCTGTCTCCCCTTCATGAAGTATAACATTCTTTTATGAGTTACTAACATGATGGGTAGGGAACCTACCTTTCACAAGTTAATGGTCTTCCACCGACGTTTGGGTTGTAAGGCTTGGGGAATGCCCCTTGTAAATTTGTAAATTTTTTTTTTGGGTAAAGGTAAGTGTGTATAAAAAAGAAAGAAAAATAATTACAAGATTACAAGGGGCATTCCCCAGGCTTTTAAAACCCAACGAAAACCCACACAACTTCAGTCCCAAAAGATACCCCTTACAAAACAAATCTACACAAAA
>JAULLE010485038.1:0-10710 GCA_035668155.1 Sarracenia purpurea
CCCCGATCTCCCGCACCTGTACACACACCTATCATGGCTGAAAATCGTAATGCTAACGCCGTTGGAAATCAGCAACACTGGGCATTGTTCCAACAGCCTACGAGTCCGCCACCTGCATAGCACCCACCAACAGTGGGCAAGGCAACTACGAAATAAGACCAAACCTGTTACAACCACTGCCCTTGTTCCACGGACTCAGTAGTGAGGACCCATACAAGCATATTGACGAATTCTTGGAAATATGCTCAACCATAAGAATTAACAGCCTACCTGAAGAAGCCAAACACCTAAAGTTGTTTCCATTTTCACTATGAGACAAGGCTAAACATTGGCTCAAGTCTTTGGAACCTATTACCTTAACAACTTAGGCTAAGCTTCAACAGGAGTTCCTCCGTAAGTTCTTCCCCATCGGTAAGACCAATCAGATCTGTCGTGCCATAACAAGTTTCACTTAATTGGAAGGTGAAACATTTAACGAGACATGGGAAAGACTTAAGGAGCTTATAAGGAGTTGTCCCCATCACTAAATCCCGAAATGCCTGTTAGTTCAGAACTTCTACGAATGTCTGTTTCCACAATATCATCAATACGTCGACGCCTCGTGCGGCGGCGCATTTATGCTTAACAATGAAACAGACGCATGAGCCCATTTAGAAAAGTTGAGAGAAAGCTCACAACACCAAGCGTCGGTCTCTCGCACTGAGAGGGCGGCAACTCAAAAGACAAGAGGACTTTATGAGGTAAATCAAAATGTTGATCTTTCAAACCAAGTAAAGTCCCTCACATGGAAGCTTGATAAGCTATTAATCACTGGTTTACCAGTAGCTCAACCTCCACCAACCATGCAAGAAGTCTGCACCTTGTGTGCTAGTCCTGCACACTTTGTCACCAAGTGTCCAGCCGCTGATTAATTCCCCAATTTCATCCAAGAGAAAGTTAGTATTGCTCAAGGATTCTCCCGACCAGGTAATGACCCTTATTCTAATACTTATAACCCTGGCTAGAGAAACCATCCCAATTTTGGGTGGAGAAATCAACAACCGATAGCAGGACCACCATAAACTCAGGCACCTAGGCCCGCTTATAATTCCTATAACCCACAGGCCTACCGTCGCCCATAACAGCAAGCACCTGCTCCAACTCCTAGAGCCCTAGGTTTTGAGGAGACTGTGTTTAAAGTGCTAAAAGACTTGGATGTAAACACTCAGCTTTTGAGTTCCTACTCCCAGTCCATCGCCAAGCTTGAAACACAAGTAGGACAGATAGCTGCCGCACTTAATCGCCGAGAGGATGGAAAACTACCGAGTCAACCAGTGGCAAACCCTAAAGGCCAGTACATAATCGATAGCAACTCGAGTAGCAGTGGTGTATACCACGAGTAAGTAAAGGTTGTTATGACCTTAAGAAGTGGAAAAGAGCTAGAACGCCGACTGATACCAAGCAAATCTCAGCTAGTACCAATGATAGTGGACGAGTCTGACGACTCCAAAGCAACTCAGCAAGCACCTGCTGCTGCACCACCACCTAAAGATGCATTTGAAGAGGCACTTATGGCCCCTCCAATTATCCCGAAGGAACCTAAGGCACCATTCCCATCATGCCTAGAACCACAATCACCCCAGCGCAAGAAGGGACCTACAATGACTGACGTACTTGAATTATTCAAGCAAGTCAAAATCAACATGCCCCTTCTTGACGCTATCCAACAAGTTCCATCTTACGCAAAGTTCTTAAAAGACCTATGTACTCAAAAGCGTAAGACAAGCATCCCCAAGAAAGTGCTACTAACCGAGCACGTTAGCTTTGTCCTCAGCTATGACATGGTCCCAAAGTTGAAAGACCCATGGATCCCAACTATCTCATGTGTGATCGGCGATCATCAGATCGACTGGGCACTATTGGATTTAGGAGCTAGCGTGAACCTCCTCCCGTACTTCGTATATGAGCAATTCAGTCTTGGAGAACTAAAACCAACCCTTGTCATCCTCTAGTTGGTAGGTAGGTCAGTTAAGTTCCCCGAGGTATAATCGAGGACGTACTAGTCAAGGTTGACAAGTTTCTATTCCCTGTTGACTTTATAGTAATAGAAACCGAATCGGATACCAATACGAGGAGACAAACGCCTATCATTCTTGGATGCCCCTTTTTGGCCATACCAATGCATGTATCAACTGCCGAACTGGGGCAATAGACATCTCTTTTGGCAGCATGAAGCTATGACTCAATATGTTTCATGTCTCTCACCATCCCGCACTGGAAGTCTATTGCTTTGCAATTAACCAAATCGAGGAGGTAACATAGAAATCCTTTCCATCTATCTTTATCGACGACCCCCTAGAAGCCTGTTTGGCTCACTTTGGGGAAGACTTTTTAGAGCTTGACCCGACCATCAATGAATCCAATGCCGAGCTTGAAACGTCATCTTACATAGACACGCCTCTATGGGTGTCTCGATTTGGCGAACTACCCCCACTCTCATCCATACCCACCATACCATCTTTAGAAACCCCATCAGCGGTTGAGTTAAAACCTCTCCCAAGCTCACTCAAGTACATCTTTCTAGGATCCTGCAGTACCCTACCAGTCATTATTGGATCTGATTGAATGCCTATATAGGAAGAGCAATTGACTGTTGTCCTCAAAGCCCACAAGGGAGCCATAAGATGGACGGTGGCTGATTTGAAAGGAATTGACCCATTCGTTTGCATGCATCGCATCCATTGTGAAGAGGATGCCAAGCCTACACGCGAAATGCAATGGAGATTGAATTCCAATATGAAAGAAGTAGTTAAACAAGAGGTCGTAAAACTGCTGGATGCAGGTATCATCTACCCAATCTTAGACAGCAAATGGGTGAGCCCCACACAAGTCGTACCAAAGAAATCGGGGCTCACCGTGGTATTAAACGATAAAGGAGAATCCATACCTACTCGTACGACGACTGGTTGGCGAGTTTGCATCGACTAGAGGAAGCTAAACGCCATGACAAGGAAAGACCACTTTCCTCTACCATTCATTGGCCAGATTCTAGAGTGTTTAGTTGGACAAAGTTAGTATTGCTTTTTGGATGGTTACTCTGGCTACAACCAAGTACCTGTTTGACCCAAAGTCCAGAAGAAGACAACTTTCACCTGCCCTTTTCGAACATTAGCCTACAGGCGTATGCCTTTCGGGCTGTGTACTGCACTTGCCACTTTCCAGCGGTGTATGGTGTCTATCTTCTCCGACACGGTAGAAAAATTCCTTGAAGTATTCATAGATGACATCTTCGTGTTTGGTCCTTCGTTCGATGACTGTCTCTCAAATCTGACCCTAGTGCTTAAACGTTGCCAAGAGACAAATATGGTAGTTAGCTGGGACAAGTGTCACTTCATGGTCCAACAAGCGATCGTGTTGGGGCACATATTCTCCAAAAGAGGAATAGATGTGGAAAAATCCAAAGTCGATCTTATTCCAAATTGCCACCACCAACCATAGTAAGACAGATCTTCTCATTCCTAGGCCATGCTGGATTCTATCAAAGATTCATCAAAGACTTCTCAAAAATATCAAAGCCCCTCTGCGATCTTCTTGCTAAGGAGGCTACATTTGATTTTGATGAAAATTGTATGCGTGCCTTTAAACAACTAAGAGATTCTATATCCTCAGCCCCTATCATACAGTCACCAAATTAGACTATACCATTCGAAATCATGTGTGACGCATTTGATTGCACTGTGGGAGCTGTGTTTGGACAAAGAGAGAATAAAGTCCCCCACGCAATCTACTATGTCAGTAAGACTCTAAACGATGCATAGCTAAATTATACAACCACTGTGAAGGAGCTATTGGCAGTAGTATTTGCGTTGGACAAATTCAGATCGTACCTACTAGGATCAAAGGTGATTGTTTACACTAACCATGCTGCCCTCAGGCACCTGCTGGCCAAGAAAGACACCAAACCCTGTTTGGTTCACTGGATACTACTTCTCTAAGATTCGATCTCAAGATCTGTGATATGAAGGGCACCGAGAATTCGGTAGCTGATCATCTATCCCGACTCCTAGTACAATCACCCAGTGACCACGTACCTGTATGAGACTCGTTCCATAACGAGCAACTTTTCTCGATCACAACCATTCAACCGCCCTGGTATGCAAACATCATAAACTAGCTGGCGGTGGGTCACATCCCAAACGATTGGTCCAAACAATAAAAGGACCAATTTTTCTCATAAGTAAAACATTACTTCTGGGAAGAACCAAAACCTTTTAAATATTGTTCTGACCAAGTTATAGGATGATGCGTATCCGAGGATGAGGTAGAAAGCATTCTCCAATTCAGTCACACTATGGCATGTGGTGGAAACATTAGTGGTAAGAAAACCGTGGCCAAAGTTCTACAAAGCGGATTCTACTAACCTACACTCTTCAAAGATTCCCACGATTTCTACAAACGCTGCCTGCGATGGCACCAGCTAGGAATAATGACTGCTAAAGACATGATGCCCCTTAACCTGATATTAATTGTTGAAATTTTTGATGTTTGGGGTATCGACTTTATGGTACCATTCCCCCATCATTCGAGTGTGAATACATCCTTGTAGTAGTTGATTACGTCTCCAAATGGGTCGAAGCCGCAACCACAAAATCAAATGATCACAAAGTAGTGATTAAATTCCTACAAAGCAATATCTTTTCTCGATTTGGTTTTTAAGGGCAATCATCAACGATGGTGGTACGCATTTCTTGAATAAATACTTCTCATCCCTACTCCGAAGATACTCGATTCAACATAGGGTAGCCACTCCATACCATCCCCAAACTAGTGGCCAAGTAAAGGTATCTAATAGGGAAATAAAGATTATTCTGATGAAAACCGTTCGTCTTGACAGAAAAGATTGGTCCGAAAGGCTCGACGACACCCTTTGGGCATATAGAACTTCCTAGAAAACCCCAATTGGAATGTCCCCATATCGCTTAGTCTTTGGAAAGCCCTGTCATCTGCCTATAGAACTTGAATATCGAGAATATTGGGCCATTAAAACATTGAAATTTGACATACCAAATGCCGACGACCACCACCGATTGCATCTTAGTGAGCTCGAGGAACTTTGCAACGAAGCATACAATAACTCTAGAATATACAAAGCTCAAATGAAAGCATTCCATGACAAACATATCCATAGAAATGTCTGACTTTTCAATGCCAAATTACGACTGTTCCCAGCCAAACTGCAATCGAGATGGGAAGGCCCATATGTGGTAACTCGTGCTATCCACATGGTACTTTCCAGTTGCTCAATCCTAAAATCGGTAATTTCTTACAAGTCAATGGGAAAAGACTCAAACCCTACATTGAAGGCATTTTAGTAGACCCTGCCACCGAATCCATTAATCTCTTTGACCCAACCCCGCCAGTCGAGTAATCGACTGGCTAAGTCTGGCTGACGATGTTAAACTAAGCCCTATCTATGAGGGAACCCAAAGGTACTTCCATGATGAAGTGGACTCCACTAATGTGGACATTGTTGTGTTCAAGTTGGGGGAGTAAAGATAGCAAGCAAGAATATCTTAGAAAAATTTTCAAATTTTTTTTTCGGTCCGAAGACGTTAAGCTACTCTCTTAAGCTGAGTTATCCTCTTTGCACGCTGAGATAAAATGGATCGTGTGCCCAATTCCGATCAGCAAGAACCGTATCAAGGTAGAAGTCTCTATGCCTTGAAATGTAAATCGAAGAGACAAGGATTTTGTAAATGTTGCCCCAAAGAAAGTTATTGCAGCCTAGTAGACCACTGCAACACATGTTTTAAAGTGTACTACTATTCTAGAGGTAAACATATCTCTAAGGTGGTCAAGAGAGGGATGAGTAAGCCCACAGGATGGGCTGAGACTCCTCTCTATGGCTTTGATGACACATCCAGCCGTAATGTCGTGTGCTATCGGCCTAATCAATCCGAAGATCAGATTGAGGATGTACAATAAGGAATCCAACTCCTGGGATTTTGAGTGTTGAAGACCCTGCTTCTATCATGTGTAAGTAACATGATCATTAGTGTGGAGGTGTCTGGTGTCCACACTAAGGCCGTTTGTTATGGCAGTTGCTTTGGGCCTACCGAGTCTTAGAAGCTGCCCACGTTATGAGTCATATCCAAAATCTTGTAAATATACTCACCCACTGGTTAGAATATTTTATATTCCAAAAAAAAAAACACACACACACACGAATCGTCCGGATGGTAAAACCCTAGAGTTCGGACGGTATAGAATTCCAATGGTCAACAAACGAATCACCCGTACAGTCAGACCAAACATCACCCATCCGGACTCCCCCTCAAAATAGTCCGGACAGAATACAAAAGGACGCAGTACATTACTGTCACCTGGTACTACCATCCGGACTCTCAACCATAGTCCGGGCGGAATTTGAAACGACATTTACGTTTACAACAAGGCATTATGGCGCCAGCGCCTCAAAAAGGCATGAGGGTTCAACCGTCGAAAACTGTCCGAACTGGGCATTACAGTCCATACTAAATATACACCATCCTGAACCCCGGCGTGACTCTCGCCTAGAGTCCGGATGGGAATCCGGACTCTTACCCCTCTGGAAAATCCAAAAACTTCTGGAGAAAAACCGTCTGGACTCTATCCCCTGGAGTCTGGACGTGACGCCTGAAATCTATAAAAACATTGAGCCACCCTTTCATTCTCACCATTCAAACTCTCTCCCTTTCTTCATCTTCTCTCTAAACACCCATCCCGAGCTCTCCTAAACTTGAAACACCTCCATGATGACGTCGTGATGTGCCGAGGAAGCCCGGCTGGTCTGAGCCGCTCAACGCAAAAGACCGTTATCCACAAGAGCACTAGGATCACACCATCATCACCAACCCACCATAAACGACTAGATTGGGCCCCATGGGACACAACCCAATCTTAGGTGAGTCCTCCAAATCACTCCACACACTCCATCATCCCATCCACCTTCCTTTTCCCTCCCACCTAATCGGAACCCCATCTATCCACACACAACCTCCATATCCACCAGCCAATTTTCCATATGACCCTCTTACGCCCCCCCTCATATCCCAAACTGTCCCTCACTTACAACTCCATCTAACCCTTACTCATGACCCTAGACCTCCACAATGACCCATACACCTCATACATTGCACCCGCTCTTCACCATATCGCCATCACATCAAAACCCACAACACCAAAATATCCTTTCATACTAAGGATGGAAGGATATTCACACTAGCCTCAACCCACCCCCACCCT
Source organism: Sarracenia purpurea (assembly GCA_035668155.1). NCBI lineage: Eukaryota > Viridiplantae > Streptophyta > Magnoliopsida > Ericales > Sarraceniaceae > Sarracenia > Sarracenia purpurea. The sequence continues at coordinate 7,264 of JAULLE010485038.1, forward strand.
ACCCCTAGCTACCACCACATAACCCTACCTTCCCCTTTACAAACCTCCATAATCCACCCGACCCACCTATAGCCAAATACAACCCCACCTTCCGACTCATGTCTCTGTTTTTTGTTTTTGATTTCCTTATTATGTATTTTTGTTTTATTTTATCTTATTTTGTTCTTTCCTACTTATGAAAGATTTTTATTTCTAATTGTTACGATGGTATAGTTAAATTCCATGCTTTTACGTATTATCCGGGATCCCGGGAATATTAATGAGAATCAATTGAGAGGATATGTGTACTCGATTTCATATTTATTGCACGTATGATATATGTATGCATTGTCCATATATCTTGTCCAGTATTTCACTAGTTGCATGAAGTGGGGAAGATCGAATAAATGTTTCTAACAAATATACAACTGGGCTCACAACCGCAATGGACCCGGACTGTCCATTGGGATGGTTGTAGCACATCGTTTTATTAGCTGATCTTGGTTAGGTCGAAAGGATCGAATCCTGGACATGGGATTTGAGTTTCGTGCTTGATGTGTTAGTGCACTTGGAGTGTATTGAGCGGGATCAATAGGATGATTAATTCTATACTGACTATATGAATCGATCAACATCCTATATTATCAATGATTGCACGACCTCTTAATCTCGATGTGATTGATAGAATCATGTTCGGATGATGTTCAGTACTTTGAGTAACCAATGGCTGAGATTTCTATGGCGAGATCAATATAACCGATGGGTTGGGTGCTGACGTTGTTCATTCGATGGTTGATAATCAGCTGACAGAAACCACGTCCGATATAATACTGGTTGAGGAGTTCCCCCTCGTGTGCTTTGCTTATAAGTTTTGATTATGCCAAATCTGGCTAGTGGATCATTTGATCCGGCATAACAATAAGTTAAGCGTTGCGGTTGCGAAAAAATAAGGATTTTTGAACCGGGCTGTCAGTAACCTAATTCGATTATCGGGAATCCATATCTTAAACATGGGGAGATGTCATTGCATCTGATAATTGGAAACTCGGGATATATTTTGAGTTTAGGGTCGGGAGTTCAGTCAAGGCCTTTAGTGGACTAAGTCCTGGTTCAAGCGAGATTGGATCTAGCTCTGGGGTTGAGTTAGGGATGTCTGATTTTCTCGTACGGTTAGCCCGGGTCTTGTACTTCCTCATGATCCCTCACGTAGCCCTTTTATACACATGGATTTTCTGGTAGGCTTCGGTTATTTAATTTAATTAGATTGCCAGATTTTTCACCAGGACGTTTGAGGTATTAAATTAATTGTTCAGGAGCATTTTTGGTATCTGACACACCATGGGATTTATCCCTAGGTGGCCGGCCCTAGGAGATTATATTTTCCTAATATTTCTCTTAGATATGTTTTAATGTATCTTGGATAGAGAATGATAAGGTAATGGGATATTCTCTTGGAGAGAATTTAGGAAAGAGAAGATTTTTTTCTAGTTTTGTTGCCTCTCATGGCAAATATATATACAAAATATTAAGAATTAAAACTCCAATGTAGTCTTGTTGCCTCCCATAGCCGCCGCCCCTCTCCTTTCTCTCTCCCTCTCTCTCTCTCTCTCTCTCTCTCTCTCTCTCTCTCTCTCTCTCTGTGGGTCTTGCTTTTTGCATGGAGATTTTGAGAAGAAAGAAGTGTTTTGAAGCATCAAGCCTCGTCTCGGATCAGTGCCCACCCACCGAAGATGAGTACATGCAATGGTCATACATGAGAAGGTCTCGGGGTCGTCTCATTTGTCACGTGGAACACTTTGAGATTTACTACAAATCTCGTTCGGTATATCTTCTTTCTATTATTATTTAGCATGTTATTTTTCATGAAAAACGGGCACCGAATCGATTTTTTTAAAAACCTAACGCTTCCGGCTCCAACAATTGGTATCAAAGCCAGGTCGCTCATTTTTCATGATAGGATTGCGCTAATCTTTGCTTTGCAAGGATTTGTTTTCGTTATGGTCCGGATTTTAATTATGCATGAATGGATTTATTTTATTACGTTTTAGAACTGAAAGTAACCCGAAAGATTTTAAATTTGATTTTGGTGTACGCCTCCTACGTGGGACATAGGTTTTTTTAAATGTAATAATTTATTTTTCATGTATATATTTTTCTTGGATTTCTAATGTAAATCAGACAAAAAAAACGGGGACCAAAACTACAAAGAATTGGTAAAATAGTGGCTGGACAGAAGTTGGAACCCAGAAGTTCGATCGACCGAACCCCTAGGTTCAGTCGAGCCCCTTGCTTCGATCGACCAACACGTTGGCGGGGCATGTGCGAGGCGCGCATGCGCAATTGCGCCGGTGAGCAGGGCGTAGGCGCATTGATGCAAGGCAGAGGCGCGGGTGGCTGCAGGGGCTGCGGCTGGCTGCGATGATGTGCAGCGATGGTGCGGTAGGTGTGAGGCAAATGCGAATGGCAAGTGCGACGGGTTGCGGGATGATGCAACAGCAATGTGGCAGCTGCTTGGCGGCACAAAACAAAGGCCCGTTTGGGCTTTTAGAGGCCCGTTTGTGTTTTTTTTTTCAAACCCTAGAGAATGGACCGGGCCATAACGACTTTAATTTATTTTATTGTCATTATTTATTAGTTTCTTATTTATTTGTGGGTTTATTAATTGCATGGATGGTTTATTTTATTTTTATTTTCCTTTAATGTATGGTTTTTACAAATCTTGGAATTTTAGGAAAATTGTTTTAAAATAAAATAAAATCCAAGCAATTTTTAAAACGAGAAAATAAATAAGTAATTGAGGTTATTTGATTTTTGCGTTAAATGGAAAAATTAATTAAGGTTTCTTATAAAAGAAACCGGGTAATTAATTACTTTTTCCAAAGATTAAATAAGTTATTTTTCTTTGTTTTAAATGGAATTAAACATGGAATTTTTAATTTAATTAAAAACTAGATTTATTTTAATCTGAAAATTAAAAATATGTTTAATATTTTTAAAATAAACAAAAGGGATAAAACCCTCAGTTTTAAAATATTAAGTGGGAGAAGGATTTAGTCACATATAACTCATACGGTCTCCATCATACGTTCGTGGAGATGTAATTATAGCACGCATGACGGCTTGACCGGTCTCCGAAACGGAAGGGCTATTGTTATGTTATCTCTGGTACGAATCTTCGAGAGAAGTTAATTCGAAATGTAGTGCAAAGGAGGGCTCGCACACCCCGGACCCGGGACTTTAGCACGAGATTTTCAAAATAGGTGTGGTGGTTGTACACTTAACACATGGACAAAAATATCCTCCCCAACGGAGTCACTGTTTTTGTTTGTATGGACCAAACCTATTGGCTATTTAGTCACTTAGAATATATTGAAAAATACAAACATGTTAGTCCTTGGTTTGTTAGCTAGTTAGACGTCCACACTAACGTGGCCTGATTAGTTGATGTGACTCTGGGCGGATTGATTT
>JAULLE010486141.1:0-10707 GCA_035668155.1 Sarracenia purpurea
AGGATGATCAATTCTATACTGACTATATGAATTGATCCACATCCTATATTATCATGTATTGCATGAACTCTTAATCCCGTTGTGATTGATCAAACCATGTTTAGGTGATGTGTAGTGCTTTGAGTCACCAATGGCTAAGATTTCGATATTGAGATAAAAATGACTGGTGGGTTGGGCACTATCGTTATTTGTTCAGTGGTTAATAATCAGCTGAAGGAAACCACGTCTGAATTAGGTTGAAGAGTTCCCCCTCATGTTCTTGACTTATAGGTTTGACCATGCCAGAATCTTGCAAGTGGATCATTTGATCCGGCAAACCCAAAAGGATAAGCGGTGCGGTTACGAGAATAAGTGGATAATTGAACGGGCTGTCGTAACCTAATTCAATTATCGAGAATTCATATCCTAAACATGAGGAGATTTTAGTGCAAGTGATAATTGAAAACTTGAGACATAATTCGAGTTTGGGTCGAGAGTTTAGTGAGGGCCTTTAGTGTAATAAGTCTTGGTTCGTGCGAGAAAGGATCTAACTCGGGGATAGAGTTAGGGATATCCGGTTTTCTCATACGGTTAGCCTGAGTTCTATACTTCCTCGTGATCCCTCATGTAAACCAACATATGCACGGCATTATTTATGGTTTCAAGAATTATTTAATTTAATTTGATCCTCGGATTTTTCACCGGGACGTTCGAGGTATTAAATTAAATGGACATGGGCATTTTAGTCTTTTGAAACTTGCTTGGTGGGCAAGCATGGCCGGCTATGGAAAGGAGGATAAGATATTTTATTTTTGGTTATGTGTATATTCTCTCCTTCATTTTAGGAAGGATGATATACATGTATTAAAATAAAAGGAAAGTATATATATTTTATATATACATATATGAGAGAATTTATTTTAGTTAGGAATATATATATTTGTATATATATATATATTCTCCATATTTTATTTGGAGGGTGAACATATATACTAACTAAAATAAATAGTGTGTATATAATTGATATATACATATGCTGGCTAGATATATTATATTCCATTTATGGATTAATTATATGGAATGTGATATATATTTTTATGGAGAGTAGAATATACATTCTAATCTTCATATTCTCACTTTCTCTCTCTCTCTCTCTCTCTCTCTCTCTCTCTCTCTCTTCCATGGCCCCCCTCTCCTCTCTCCCTTATGTAATTTTGGCATTATTTTGGTGAGAATAATCGGTGTGCATGAAACCAAAGGTCGGTTTGGATCGATGCCCACTTGCCAGAACCGACACGTGCGTCGGGTGATACGTGAGAAGGTGACCGGGTCGTCTCACATTTTCGATTAGAGTTCTAGAAACTATACTACCAGTTTCTAAGAGGTAATATTCTATTTTGTATAGTTTTGATTCGGGTTTTTCATGAAAAGCACACTACGCCATTTTTTACCGTCACGACATCGATTTTTCAAAACTTTTTTCGTTGCACAGCTCCGACATACATATCTCATGCCAACCATGCAATTCAAGATGTTGGTTTATATTGTCTATTATCATGTTACTGAGGCTCAGCCTTCTTAAAATTTTTCAGGTTTAATGGAGGACCTTTTGAAGATTTGGAGCAAGGACGGGGAAGCAGGAGCTTACATATATTACATTGTGTATTCCATTCCATTATTCATTTATTGAGGATGAATGTATACTATTTTTTTTTACATTTTAGTTCAGTTGTTGGATAAATGTACATCCATAACGCCAATTTCATATTATGCATGCATGTGAGCTACCGTGGGGTAGTGTTTAGTTCACTTTATGTCTTCTTAAGTTAGAATGGTTTGTTTATGCCATGGATCGACTTTCTTATCTTATTGAGTAGTATAGTTTAGTTAGGCCTTGGATGGGCTCATTCTATTGTTGTTAGATGCCTTTGATGGGCCAATATTATTGTTGGGTTGGTGCCTTGCTTATTTATAGCTCTTTGCCCACATTACCCGTTTTGGGATAGTCTAAAAACATGGAAAACTTTGCGGAAATTTTTCAAAAAGAGTTACAATATTTTGAAAATGTTTCCGAATTTTCCTTTAAGGAAAGTTGTTTTATTAGTTCAAATAGAGGTACTAAAAAAATAAAGATACGACATAAGTTCCTATTTTTGGTATCTCCTTATGTTATTAGTATTATCCGGGGTCAGAATGTTACAGATGGTATCAGAGCTCTAGGCTTGAATGACTTAGGACCGTGGGAAGGGTCCTGTGTTATATCGAGAGGGATGATTTGCATGTTGCATTCATATCATGAGTGCTTTTATTTTTTTGTGTCGTGTGTTTATCTACGCATGCTACGTGATTATGTGAATATGGTGTTAGGATTTTGAGGACGATGTTTCTTTCCTCGGCGTCCGTATTACTAGTTTGGTGTTCCATTTAGAAAGGCGCGTCGTGAATGCCCATTCTACTTGGAAATCCAGGTGAGTTGTTTGGATTGAGGTATCATTCCAAGAACCCTTCTCGGTATGTGGTTATGTGATGCTATGCTTACGCGAGTTGGCATTAGCATGTTTTACCCTCGACCAATTGGTCATTGGGATGTTGCTTGGCTTATCCTCGGGATAAGTTTATGACTTTCGGTTTGAGTTGACATTTTATCTCCCCCGTCTTTAAGTAGTGCTTTGATGTATCGGAGACGAGAACACGGTCGAGGCCTTAATGTGGATGATGTGTTGATGTGCTTATGTGTATGGTTGTTGACATGTGTTGTGATAAACTTATTATTTCTCGGTTAGCGAGTACCTTACCTGCGAGAGTAGGATTGTGATGGGTATCTGAGAGTGGGTAGACTTATGAGTTAGGTGGCTACCCAGGGTGGTTTGCATAGATGTGGTGTTTCACATGTTGGGAGATGTGCTATATCGTGAGCCATCCGTTCTCGTGCCTTGTTCTTGTATCATGAGCCATGTACGGTTGGGAGCGTATGAATGGGAGTGCTTGGCACGATGAAATGTAGATGGGAAAATAGTGGGGGAGTGTGATGATAACGAGATGTGACCCCTCAGGGTAGATGCCTCGTTTGTGAGTCTCCTCCTTTTGAGAGTGAGATGTCCTATGTGATTAGGATAACGTTGTGATGTCGCCTGTATCTTGTATAGGATCAGTATTTTGTATTGAGAGTACATGTTTGAGGACGAACGTCGTATATGGATGGTGAGAACCAACTAGAGGTTGATGGGTTTGTTAACGTAGTAGACGTACAATAACCGTGGTATAGCTTGGATTCTCCCTCACAAGTTGTTTTGGTTCCTTGGGGATAGACTTTGATGTTATCTTCAGTGATTGTGGACCCCCCCCAAGTGGTTTCTCTATGACAAGAACATGGTGAAAGAGGCTTCAAAGGTGAACGTGACGATTAGACCTTTGGCACGTTAAGATGTCATTGAGTTGGATGATGACGGTGTTGTCAATGATGTCTTGACTGAAAGGTTGACTAATTTGAATCATACTTCAAAGGTACGATGGCCAGTTGTAATTATGTGTTTGGACGATGTGGAGATAGAGTATCAGAGATCTTTCAGCTCGTATCGGAGGATAATGTTCGAGAAAGTATTAGTGGTGTGGTTAGAGAGATTGCAACCTAGTTGGAAGCTTTTCTCCTTAAAAGTGCTGAGGCACGTGGATAGTGCGAGAAGTTATGAGAATCCTTTAGTAGGTTTCTTCGAGATGTGAGTTTTTAGGAGTTTGTGGTGGACTCAAGTGATGCAGTAATGTCACTAAGTTATAGTGTTCCTCATACCCTTCGAGGACTCTACTTGGTGCATTGTGTATACCCTTGTTAACCACTGGCTAGTGGTAGGCACCCATGTGGCATGATTGACTTAATAGTGGTTAATGTGTTTAGGAAACACTTCTCTGGGTTTGGTATCGATGTAAGCTTTGGGTATCGGAAGCAAGCAGTGGTTTCATACAGTAAGGCACTTGGGAGATTACTGGCTATTAATCCCTCTTGGATCATTGTTGGAATTGAGATCTTTGCAGATCAGTACCTGGGCTAGTTTTCTGATGACTAAGAGTAGAAGATGGCATGATGGTGCGAGTGTAAGTGTGTTTTCTCTTAGTCTTGAGTGAGAACTAGTAGTTCCACCTTCCAGGCATAAAAGTGTGACTTGGGATGCTATATCTTTAGTGATTGATTGGGATGAGTTCCGCATCTGGTTTATTTTGAGTTGCACTTAGCATTTCGAGCCTTGTGCAGGTTCTTTATGTGCTTACCATGGATAGTGTGGGATGGTAGTAAAATCAAGAGGTATGATTTAATCTAAAAATAAAAAAGGCTAATCGTTTTCATGAAAAATCACACGCGATGTTTTTTACGGTCACGTCATCGGTTCGTAACTTTTTCTAATTCCCTAACAATGGTATCAGAGCCGTGTTTGGGTTTTTTCATAAAAACCATTTTTCTAACCTTTTTTTGCAACACATGTCATTATGATCTGGTTCAATAATTGTTTGAATGTATGGTTTAAGTTTACATCGCTTTCTTATCGTATATCTCGTTTTTATCGAGATTAGATCGGTTGTAAACCTCACGAGTGGAGGTATAGGATTTTTGATGTAATTTTAATTTCATTCAAGTTATTTTTTCTAGATTATTCTTGTAAATCGGATCACAAAAAGGAATCGAAAATGAGACGAAAAAAGATGAACAACGGTGGCACTAGTGGGTTTTGGCCAATAGTGATGTGCTGTGTTTGGGCTTCATTTTTGGGGCTTTTGGGTACTTTTTCCGATGTGATCTTTTCTGTAGAATTAAGATATATTTGTTAGCTTTCCAATGGTGGTTCGGTGGTTGTAAGGCAAAGACGGGAAGGGGTCCAAAAAAATTTCCAAAGTTGATGCTGCAGATTCGATTATGAACAGTGACACAAATTTCTAAGAATTTTTTAGGACACTTCTGCTTTGAATTTCATCGGGAGTTTTTGCAGAGATCTAGTTCCAAATGTTACCTTGTTCCAGTAATTATTTGGGGCTCAAATGGTGGCGGGAAGGTGGGGAAACAGCAACATAATGGTGGTGGCGTGCTGTTGCGTTTCAGCAGTAGGTTTTGGCCCTTAGAGGCTGTTTGAGGCTTCTTTTTCAGACTTTTTCTAGTAATCCAGCGGTGGTCCAGGGCTGTAACGGTGGTTCGGGGGTTGAGGAAGAAGGTCGAGTCCTTGACAGCTCGTTTAGGGTTTCAAAAACCCTAACCGTTTAATCTTTAATCCGAGACCATCATTTTAAAAGATTAAATGAAGGATCCGGATCATAACGACTTTATTTTATTTATTTGGTCATTATTTTAATTAATTAATTAATTAATTGTTTTATTTAATTACGTGGATGGTTTTTTATTTTAGTTTTATTTTTTCTTTTATGCATGATTTAATCGGGAGTATATTAGAAAAACTGAGTTTTAATAAAATAAAAATTTCCAAACAATTTTTAAAATGAAAAATAAATAGATAATTAGTTTATTTAATTTTTGCGTTAAGTGGATACTTAATTATGGAATTTCTCTTAAGTAAATCTGGGTAATTAATTTCTTTTCACAAAATTAAATAAGGAAATATGTTTGTTTGTTTTAATGGAATTAAACATGGAGTTTTTAATTGTTAAAACATAAATTTATTTTAATCGGATAATTAAAATTTTGATTGATGTTTTAAAAATAAACAAAAAGCAAAACCCTCATTTTAAAATATTAAGTGGGAGAAGGCTTTAGTCACGGATAAATCTTACGGTCTCCATCTCATATTCATTGGAGATATAATTATAACTCGTGTGCCGGCTTCGATTTTAGTCTCCGCGAGAAATGGTTATAATCATGACATCTCTGGAACGAATCTCCAAAAGGAGTAAATTTGAATAGTAGTGCAAAGTAGGGTTCCCACACACCGAGCCTCGAGCTTTGATACGGGATTTTCAAATTGAGTGTGATGGTTATACACTTAACCCATGGATAAAAATATCCTCCATGAGGAGTCACTGTTTTTATTTGTAGGGACCAAATGAAATTGGCTATTTAATTCTTGGAATATATCAGGAAATAAAAGCTTGTTAGTTCTTTGTTTGTTGACTGTTAGATGTTCACACTGCGTGGCCTAATCGATTAATGTGACTCTGAGCGAATGGCTTTTGTTGTTATATTTTTCGGGAGGAAATTAATTGACTGGTATGTCTGTTTGGACGGGAATTGATTAGTAGACGTCCACACTGCGTGGCCTGTATAATCACAAATAATTCGGGCTGCCAATAACTCTTTTAAAATTAAAAAGTTGAGGGACCCTAAATTTTTCAAAGAATTAAAAAGTTCTCTTTTGTTTCTCAGGATTTAATAATGGGATCTTACAATCCACTTGCGGTGATTCTCAAAGAACACAAGTTAACTAAACTTAATTTTATCACTTGGAAAAGATATCTAGATTTCATTCAAACATTAGATTATTGGGGGTTCATGTTATTTGATCATTGTCCACCCACTTCTGATAGTGGATCTCCTGAGTAGGAGGTCCAGAACTATCAGAAATTGATGAAGGCTGATAAGATCACACGTTGCTACATCTTGACTTCCATGTCAGATGTTTTGTAAAGCCAATTTTGGTCTATGTCAACTATAGCTGATATGATTCTGAACCTTATAGAATGCTTTTGTGATCTGGATCGGACAGCAAAGCAAAATGCCAAAGGGGATCTTATGAATACGAACATGGCTAAAGGTAATGCTTTTTCTTTAGTTGTCGAATCATGTTTAGCGATTGTATCTACGAAAACCCGGTGTGTTGATACAGAAGCTACTAATCATGTTTGTAATTCATTGCAGGGGTTCCAGGTAACTAGATAACTTAGAAATGGTGAGGTTTACCTTCAGATGGAGAATGGCTCCCAGGTGTCTGCTATTGTGGTGGGAGACATGGTTCTTGATTTCGGTAGAAATAAGTGTTTAATATTAAAGAATATTTTATATATACCTCAAATAAGGTTGAAGTTAGTTTCGGTTTCCTATTTGGGGATTAATGTATATTCTATTAATTTTAATATGGGTTCTTGCAATATTATGGTTGGTAAACAGTTTATCTATCGTGGTACATTAGATAATGGTCTTTATATTTTACATCCAGTTATTTCTTCTATTAATAAGAATGAGGTAAATAACTTATGAGTTTTACCACTAAAAATGAAAGATTCTTCCTTGAACCAAACATTGCTTTAGAACCTTCATCTAGGTCATGTTAATCTGAAAATGATATAAAAACTGGTAGGAGATGGACCTTTAGGTTAATTGGAAGTGGAGGCACATCCAGTCTACGAATCCTGTTTAGAGGGTAAGATGACCAAGTGAGCATTTACGTCCAAGGGACATAGAGCCAAATAAGTGTTGGGATTGGTTCATTCTGATGTATGTGGTCCGATGAACAACTGGGTAAGAGGTAGGTAAAACCCTATGATTGTGGTGGTAAATACCTCTTGAGAGTTCAGGGACTATTTGTCAGAACATGGGATTATATCCCAATTGTCTACACCAAGGATGCCTTCATAGAATGGTATAGGGGTGATGATGAATAGGTTCCTTAAGAAGATGGTAAAGTACATGGTAAGTTTTTTTGATTTATCACATTAGTTTTGGGGGTTTGCATTAGAGACAATGGTTTTCATTCTGAATTAGGTACCTGCTAATGCATTTCCTGGCAACCCTATGGATTTGTGGACAATGTGTAAGCCAAGTATTAAACATCTTCGGATATAGGGATTACCCAGCATACGCATTGGTGGGAAATGCAAGTATGGTAGAACCAAAGATAGAAGTCTGTTTCTTTGTGGGATAACCAAGAGGAACTAAGGGTGGTTTATTTTGTAATCCTAAGAGTCGGAGGATATGTATTAGCCAAAACGAAAGATTCTTGGAAGTGGATTATGTAATAAACCATAAACCCCGGTCCCAAGTTGTTCTTGAAGAGGTTATGAATGAAAAATTGTACAAGCGGAAAGCATACCTAATGTATGGGATGAAATACCACCTATCATGAGTGCACATGAGTGGCTTCGTCGTAGTGGAAGGGTTGTTCGCCAACTCGGGAGGTTCATATTCTTAGGAGAGTCTTATGAAAAGATCCCAGAATAACTTGATACCGAACCACGAAATTACAGTGAAGCACTACAAGACAAGGATGCAGATTTATGGAAAAATGCTATGGAATATGTGATAGAGTCTATGTACTCTAATCAGGTCAGGGAGCTTTTAGAACCCTTAGATGGAATAAAACCCATTGGGTGCAAATGGATCTACAAGAAAAAGAGTGGAGTGGATGGGAAGGTCGAAACCTTCAAGGTTAGGCTTGTTGCGAAAAGGTTTACTCCGAAAGAAGGGTTCGACTATGAGGAAACCTACTCGCCGGTGGCCATGCTTGAGTCCATTCAGATTCTCTTATCTATAGTTGTGCATCTCGGTTACGAGATTTGGAGATGGACATCAAGACGGCATTCATTAAAAGAAGTCTTGATGAGAGCATCTATATGATGCAACCAGACGGGTTCATAGTGAAGAGCTAGGAGCACATGTTGTGGAAGCTTAAGAGATCCATTTATGGACTTAAGCAAGCCTCAAGGTCTTGGAACACTTGATCTGACCAGGAGGTCAAAAGCTTCGGCTTTGATCAGTGTCCTATCGAGTATTGTGCATATTGAAAGTGCGATGGCGACAATGTGGTATTTATAGTCATATATTTTGCTGACATACTCCTAATCGGAAATGATATGGGGGTTGTTATCTTCGGTGAATGTATGGCTATCAAGTCAATTTGACATGATGGACTTGGGAAAAGCTGGCTAAATCCTCGGGATCAACCTCATACGAGATCGATCGCGCAGGATGTTGGGCTTATCCCAAGCTTGGTATATTGACTTGATAATTAATCGTTTTGGCATCGAAAATTCCGAGAAAGGATTTCTTCCTTTCAGTCTTACAGGCACGAAAGGTATTATGTATGCCATGCTCTGTACTCGACTAGATATTTTTTATGCCATTGGTATGGTAAGTAGATATCAGTCTAGTCCAGGGGAAGAGCATTGGACTGCGGTCAAGAATATACTCAAGTACCTGAAAAGGACTAGGGAGTATATATTGGTATACCGGATGATAATCTTGTACCCCTAGGGTACACATAATCTGATTTCCAATCAAATAAAGATTCTAGGAGGTCCACCTCCGGGTATGTGTTTTCTTCAAAAAAGTACTATGAGGGTAAGTGTTGTCTCATCCGGGAGACTGTACAACGTGGAGACATTGTGGTTTGCATGGTTGCATTTGCGGATAACCTAGCGGATCCCTTTACTAAGGTAAAAGGGTTAGGTGTTAGATGTGTACCTGAATAGCTTTGAGTATATGTGGGAGATTGTTAGGATAATATACATAAAAGCCATGCTTTAATGTATTTTATATCTTTGATTCCTAAGATATTAATGAGAAACACTTGAGAGGTTATTGCATTTCTGATTTCATATTTATTATGTGTATTTTGAATGAATGCATAGTTCGTATTTTTTGTCCAGTATTTGGCCCGGTGCTTGAAGTGCGGAAAATCGGGTCAAAGGTTTTGACAAAATATACTGGTATGCTCACAATCGCAGTGGACCCGAAGGATCCATTGGTACGATTGTAGCACATCGCTATAGTAGCTTCTCTTGACTAAGTCGAACGGGACGAATTCAGGTTTTGGAATTTGGTTTACGAGCTCAATGTGTTAGTACACTTGGAGTGTATTGAGCGGGATCAATAGGATATTCAATTTTATACTGACTGTATGAATTGATCCACATCCTATATTATCATGTATTACACCAACTCTGAATCTCAACGTGATTGATCGAACTATGTTTAGGTGATGTGCAGTGCTTTGTGTCACTAATGGCTGAGATTTCGATATTGAGAACAAAATGATCCGTGGGTTGGGTACTGTCGTTATTTGTTTGATGATTGATAATCAGCTGACGGAAACCATACTTGAATTAGGTTGAGGAGTTCCCCCTCGTGTGCTTGACTTATAGGTTTGATTATGCCAGAATCTTGCAAGTGGATCTTTTGATCCGGCATACCCAAAAGAATAAGCGGTGCAGTTGCGAGGATAAGAGGATAATTGAACTAGGTTGTCATTAACCTAATTCGATTATCGAGAATCCATATCTTAAACGTGGGGAGATTTTAGTGCAAGTGATAATTGAAAACTTGTGACATAATTCGAATTAGGGTCGAGAGTTTAGTCAAGCACTTTAGTGTAAAAAATCCTGGTTCGTGCAAGAAAGGATCTAACTCAGGGATTGAGTTAGGGTTATCCAATTTTCTCGTATGGTTAGCCTGGGTTCTATACTTCCCCGTGATCCCTCACGTAACCCAACATACGCACAGTATTATTTATGGTTTCAGGAATAATTTAATTTAATTCGATCGTCAGATTTTTCGCCAGGATGTTCGAGGTATTAAATTAAATGGACATTGGCATTTTAGTCTTTTGACACTTGCTTGGTGGCCAAGCATTGCCGGCTATGAAAATGAGGATATGATATTTTATTTTTGGTTATGTGTAAATTCTCTTCTTCATTTTAGGAAGGATGATATACATGTATTAAAATAAAAGGAAAATATATATTATATATATACGTATATACGAGAGATTTTATTTTAGTTAGGAATACATACATATATAT
>JAULLE010487244.1:0-10699 GCA_035668155.1 Sarracenia purpurea
TCCAATACCTCGGGCCCCAATTTCATCCAATACTTCCTTCTTCTAGTCTTCCTGTTCCACACCTTCACAGCTTCAATCTCAATTTCCTACTATGTTGACCCAAACTCCCAATGTGTCAACCCAAATTCCAAATGTGTCAACCCAAACTCCCAATGTGTCAACCTCATTTCATGATGTGTCGACTCAATTTCCTAATGTGTCAACCCAAACTCCCAATGTGTCGACCCAATCCCTAATGTGTCGACACAATCTCCATCTCCATCTTTATCTTCTTCTCAGCTCTCCTCCATTCAAACTACCCCAGCTGCTATACCCATTGATTATATTACCATCCAACTATCACCTCTTCCTGTTACTACCACTTCCACCACCAACACTCATCCTATGATAACCAGGTCCAAGACAGCCTCCTTATAATAACCACCCTCCTGTCTCGCATCAACCACCACCTCATCTCAGCCTTTCTCTGATTCAGAACCTACCACAATCAAATCAGCTCTTACACCACCTGTTCGAAAGGCAGCTACGTTAGAAGAGTATCAAGCTCTTCAAAACTAAAAAACTTAGAGCCTTGTCCCACTACCACAACATTGTCTCGAAAATCAACCTAAATGGAGGGTAAATGAGTTGTTTTGGAAAACTTATAGACTTTTTGAAAAAAACTCTTTTTAATAGCGGAATAAAGCAATAACAATAAATATCAGGTATTGAAATGTAAAGAGTTAAGGGAGAATAGATACACCAGATTTATAGTGGTTCGGTCTACCTTGACCTATCCACTCACCAAACACCTTGGGAATTTTGAATCAACTAGGATGATTCTTTAATTTGGTGAACCAAAACCACAATACAAGATTTCTTCCAGGCGAATTGTAACCTTCACAATCTTTGTTGGAGGGCAAGCGTAGCCTATATCCTCTTCTTTAAGGTGAAGCGGAACCAGAATGATTTACAGTGGTTGATGTATGTAGTTCTCATTTAATGAGAAGATTTACAAACAACGAATGCGCACTACAATAAGTTTCTATCACTCTTAGAAGGATATTACAATGATTAGAAATAAATGAGAGGAGAATAACAGAATCAGAGATATTCGAAGAGCAGTAAATGAGAACTGTAATGAATGCTCTTTGTTTTTCAGTAATGGAGTAGTAGTAATCCATGTCTCCAGTTATTTGAATCTTCAATCTTAAATCCTTATATATGTGTTAAAAAGGATAAAACCGTTTTAGTCAAAATCGAACCGTTGGGCGCATTAATGGTACATTTAATACTTCAAAATATAGCTATTACAGGTACATGAATTTGAATTTTTCGCAACAGTGTCGACACTTTTTCCCTAGGTGTTGACACATTGAGATCTAAACCTCAAATTTGCAAGGCTTGGGTCGACACTTTCTTTAGAGGTGTCGACACTTTAGATGTAAATCCCAGAGGTGTCGACTTAATTTCTTTTAGTGTCGACACTTTTGGATCTATCCCAAGGTGGTCTGATTTTGTGCCGACTCGTATATCAGAGGTGTCGGCACTTTCTCTTTAATATCAGAGTTCCTAAAATGCAGTGTCTTGGTGTCGACACTTGAGGCCTTTGTGTTAAAACTTTAGCTTCCATATCTTAAAGAACTACCTTTGTGTCGACTCGGTGTTTATTTGGGGTCGACACTTTCTTCTAAAATCTTGATTTCTTTATGCACAGTGTTGGTTCAAGGATTGTAGTGAAGGCTCAACAACTTGTATTTCTTTTTTTGTTTAATCTTATACCTTTATATTTCTGAAAGTACATTCTAGTGCACATTTAAACATTAGTAACAACCAAATCAATCAGTTGTTATATGTCAAAATCAAAAATAGGAACTTAATTGAATAACCCTTGGGCTAACACAACACAAGAATATAATTGATTGTAAGTGGGTGTTTAAAATAAAATGAAATTCTAATGGCAGCATTGCGAGATACAAAGCTAGATTAGTCGCAAAAGGTTATCTTCAAGAAGTCAGAATTGACTTTCATGACACGTTTAACCCATTAGCAAAACAACCAACCATAAGAATCTTTCTCAACCTTGCCTTACAATTCCAATGGCCTATCAAACAGTTAGATGTGTCCAATGCCTTTTTATATGCCTTACTTAATGAAGACGTGTACATTTCTCAAGCACCTGAGTTTCTTGATTCCACACACCCATCACATGTATCCAAGTTGAACAAGACCTTGTATGGCCTTAAACAAGCTCCTAGAGCTTCGTATTCCACTTTCTCCAGTTTTTTGACGACTTAAGGCTTTAAGCATATTCAATGTGATCATTCCTTATTTGTGTATAAGAATGGTGATGGCATTGCTTATCTCCTTATCTATGTCAATGTTATCCTAGTTACAGGATCTGATTCGAGTTTTCTCAATCACTCCTTGCTAGAATGCATTCAGCATTCACCCTCAAGGATCTTGGCTCTTTGTTTTATTTTCTCGGCATCTTAGTCACTTCTCACAATCATGGCCTTCTCTCATCTCAACATAAATATGTTGCAAATATCCTTAAAAAAGCTTCCATGACTGATTACAAATTTTGTGCTTCTCCAATGGTTGTCAAGACCTCGATCACACCCCCAAGATTCCCTTCCTTTTTCATAGCCATTCTTGTATCGTAGTCTCGTTTGAGCATTATAATACTTAACCATCACAAGGCTTGATCTAGCTTTTGCTATCAACCAAGCATGTCAATTTATGTAAACTCCCACGAATACTTATTTCTCCCTTGTCAAAAGTATCCTTAGGTACATCAAAGGCATTATGTCTCACGACTTATTCTTCAGCCCTGGTTCCTTATAACTTCATGCCTACTCGAATTCCAGTTTGGTAGGGGATCACCTAGATCGAAAATCCACTTCGGGCTACTGTATTTTTTTGGGAAATAATCTCATATGGTCGATTAAGAAACAATTAACTGTTTCTAGGTCCTCAACAGAGGCCGAATATAGAGCTTTTGCTCTTACAACTACGGAACTTTCTTAGATAAAAATGTTCTTAGCTGATATGCATATTTCTACAAATGTTCCCACTTTATTTTGTGACAATGTTTCAGCAATTTCTTTGGTTACTAACCCTGATTTTCATGCTCACACAAAACACATCGAGGTGGACAATCACTTTGTTTAGATGAAAACTACTGCTGGCCTAATTATGCTGAATTATATTTCTTCCTACGACCAGTTGGTCAATATAATCAATAAACCTTTATTAGGGCCTCGTTTCTCCTTTCTTGATTGCAAGATTATGGTCACACCATTGCCCATCAGCTTGAGGGGGCATGATAAGGATGATAACAATGTTGTAACTAAGAGCACAATGTCAGCTAAATTAGAGAGGAACGATAGCTGAACTGGAGTGGATGGATACTTAATTGTATTGAGAACTGGAGGCAAGCAGGGCACATTTATAACAGACTTTGAGATGGAAAATCAGTTAAGGAGTTAGAGTTCTTTGTATCGTGAAAGAGAGTAGTATAAGTAGGATGATTGAGAGTAAGTTAGGTTTAATAAAATGAATCATTTGAATGTAAGAAACACAAGAACTCAATATGGTGAATTTTTCAATTCTGTTAAATCTTCCACATGATTTCAGGTGTGAGTGGGCCTATAAATAGAACACTAATGGGAGCCCTATGATCAGACAAGATAAGACAGAAAATTGAGAGACTAGTTGGTAAAGAAAAGGGAGATGGGTTTTTTACTCTTTCACATTCGACATATAGTGAAATATTTATATCTCGCTCGTGGACGTAGACAAATGTGGACCAAATCATGTAAATCCTTAGTGTTATTTATTTTTTGCTTTTGTGTGTGAATTATTCCTTCTGTTTACATTCAGGGATTGGTACTTAAATCTTAATAGGTGGTATTAGAGCCAACAGTGAATGACTCAAAGCCGAGGTGAGTGATCAGAACAAGGTACGATTTTTTAATTTCAACTCGTATAAATCAAAAATTATTTAATACTCACACAAAAAAATAATGAAGGCTGCGTAAAATGAATCAGTTTAGCAACAAGCACTTGGTCAGAAAAAAAACTATGTTTTCCATTCGAGAAGAATCCCTTGGATGACACTGTTAAGATTGTAATTGATTTTCTTAGGGTTTAATCATGTGTGGCAAGATTTTGTAATCTTTGCTAGTGATTAAGAATTTCAGAATTTGGCATTAGGAATCACGGAGAATCAAAGAACATTAGGAATCACATAAGATTTGAGTTGGTGAATCACATAAGTTTTGATTCGGTGGCAGAATCACCAAAATTAATGATTTGAATTTTTTTGTTATATCGATTCGTATATATAACAAAATATTTAACAGGAATGTGTCACCTAAAGTTTTCAAGCATTGTAGATTCATTAGTACAGTCATAATTTTAGATTTCGAATGGTTTGATTAGATTAGATAGATCAGAATAGATTGTGATTGATTGGGTGTGATCAAAGGTAATCATGAATGATCAAGTACAATCAGAGACAGTTTGAGATGTGTGTGACAAAAGTTATACATATATGATATTGTGATGATTTCAGATTGTGGAAGATTTTCAGACACAAAGCTAATTATGGTAAAAATTTTGGGTTTTGTAAGTGAACTTTTTAATGGCCACAACGACTTCACCTTATGGCAGCAAAGGGTGAAGAATGTTTTGATGCGCGAAGGACTGGTCAAGGCTCTCAGAAAAAAGTTAGAAAAAACAAAAACGATGAAGGATATAGAGTAGGAAGAGATGCAAGGACGAAGATAAAGCAATTCTCATGTTGGTTTTCTTACCCTTATCGTATGAGCATATGAGGACTACACTGGTGTTTGGAAAGGATACCTTTGGTTTAGATGAGGTTGTTGTTATTCTCATATCTCATGAGATGTTGAAAAATAGGGAGATTAAAAGATCACAGGGAGAGGGCTGTTAGAGATATTGAGCCATCTCAGCCACAATAGCCATGCTAAGATGAGCCACAACAAAATGAATTGGTTAACATTTAGCAACAAATGAAAGTGGGTTGTTAGGAATTTGTTGAGTTGTTAAATGTCATAGTTAGTTACAACAGTTGGAGCCTATCATGTATATAAGAGATCAATTTTGTAATGCAACTTGTAATGGATATAATACAGACTTCTAATATCTACTTCGTTCCTGAATAACTCCACATGGTATCAGAGCTAATAAAGCTCTAACGAGCTCTACTGTCAATGGAAATTTCTTCCTCGGTTTTCTTTATTCCTGGAAATATCTCATTGTTGATCTCAAATCTAAGTTCCTTGATCATGGTTCGTCTAGACTCAACAAACTATGCATTTTAGACGAGGTAACTTCAAAATGTCCTTAGGGCTACTAGATTGCTGCGACTTATAGATCCATTACATGAAATTCCAACAGAGATGATCAAAGATGTTGAAGGTAAAGATGTACCAAATTCTGATTTCTTAACTTGGCAAATTATAGATGCACAATTGTTGAGTTGCATTACAACAACTCTCTCTCAAACTGTCTATACATTCGTCATTCTGAATGCATGTTCCGAAGTATGGCTTGCACTAGAAAAGAAATTCGCGTTGCTATCTAGGTCTCATATACAACAACTAAAGAATAAGTTACAAAATGTGAAAAAGAAGTTAAGATCTACTAATAAATATCTTGGAGAAAGCAAAGATTTAATTGATCAATTAGCAGCCACATCTGCAAATATTGATGATGAAGACTTGATTTTTATTTTTCATACCTTGAATGAACTACAAGAGGAATATAGCTCATTCAAAATTGAGGAAGCATGTCCTTTAATAGAGGAAGAAGAGGTTATTTTTCTTTAACCAATTTCCTAGCAGCGTGTCAAATATGTGGACGTACCAATCATATAGCAATGGACTGCTATTTTAGACACGATCCTTAGTTTAATTACTCATCCTCTAATATGAAAAATGTGTTAAACTTCAACAATACGAGAACTTTTCTCAGTACAACCTTGAGAACTAAATCACCATAATGGTACTTGGACACAGCTACTATGGACTACATGACATTTGATCTTGGCTATTTACAAATTCAGCAGCCCTATCTTGGGACTGATACAGTATATGTAGGAAATGAGACCAATCTACCTATTCAAAACACAGGTGATGGGCTACTTTCTACTCCCCATTCTCTCTTTAAACTCAGCAATATCCTTCATGTACCTCGAATTAGTGCTAATCTCATTTCATTGCGAAAATTAGCAAACGACAATAAGTGTCTTAACATTTTCGATGAACATTTACTTATGATCCAGGATAAGCATGCCAAGAAATTCTACATAGAGGATCTCTTGCCCATGGTCTCTACCAAATCTCCCCTCATTTTACTACTCACCCTGCTACATATAACCCTGCTGCATACAAATCTTATGTCCACACCAAGTCAGCATCTCTTCATTAAGCATGACATAGAAAACTTGGACATCCTTCTTCTCAAAAAATTTCTTGTATTTTACATACTCACAAATTTCCTTTACCAAGTAATACACAATCCACACTATGTGTAGACTATTGCATGGCCAAAAGTCATAGGCTGCATCTGTCCAAGTCTACTACACTTGTTAATAAATGGATCTCATACATAGTGATGTTTAGGGGTCATTCACTAATTCTACTTCTCCCTACAAGTATTATGTATTGTTTGTAGAAGATTTTAGTCATTTTACACGAGTTTATTCCTTAATAAAAAAACGAAGTTTTTGAGAAATTCTTTGACTTCAAAAAATCTGTTGAAAAGCAATTTGACTGCTTCATCAAAATTCTTGGATCTTATGGTGGGGGAGAATTTATAAATGCTAAGTTCAAGTCCTTTCTACTCACTCAAGGCATCAAACATTAGATCTCTTACTCCCATATACCCTCATAAAATGGAGTATCGAAACGCAAACATTGATATTTAGTTGAAACTGCTATAGCATTGCTACAACATAGTAATGTTTCTTAAGCATATTGGTTTGATGCCTTTGTCGCTACAGCTTATCTCATCAATAGATTACCAAGCTTAGTGCTAGAAAATCAAAGTTCCTTTGAAGTATTATTTCATCAAAATCCTGATTATCATTTCCTCAAAGTGTTTGTTTGTTCTTGCTTCCCCGGACTCAAGCCCTATCAGCCCAATAAACTTGCACCTAAGTCCATTCCTTGTGTCTTCCTTGGTTATGATTCCCAGACCAAGGACTATCGTAGTCTTGATCTAAAATCAGCTAAAGTTTATGTCGAGACATGAGATATTTGATGAGGGGCAATTTTCCTTCCAAACTCTTCACACATCTATATAATCCATTTTTTCACCCCTCTCTTCAATGAGCTCCCTCACACTTAGGTCTAGTCTTTTAAACCAAAACCTACCATTCCTACTTTCTCTGATATGCCCACTTCCTCATCTCCATTTCATTCAAATTCATCATCCTCTCCATCTCTTCTCTCAACTCAATATTCTTCTCATGTTACACCCACCACTACACACTCCAATTCTAGTACACATCATGCTTCTAGCTCACCTTCATACACTTATATTTGCTCTCCTTTCTTTTTTACCAGCCCACCACCAATATCATTAACCATTCCAATACTTCCTCGTCCTTCTCATACCAATATTCATCCCGTCTTAACAAGGTCCAAGACCAGCACTTATTCTACTTGTCTCACAGCTTTCTTCTGCCCGTTAGCCCACTGAGCCCAAAACTATTGTTGAAGCTCTTAAGTCCCCTATATGGACCTTAGATATAAATGAGGAGTATAATGCCCTGCAAATGCAAAAGACTTGATCCCTCGTTAATCCTCCACTCAATGCTAATGTAGTGGGTTGCAAATGGATTTCCAAATTTAAAAGAAATGCCAATGGTTCAATTGTTAGGCATAAGGCTCATTTAGTTTCCAAAGGCTATACCCAAGAGGAAGGAATAGACTGCACTGAAACTTTTAGTCCTGCAACAAAGCAACCAACTATTCAAATCTTTCTCTCTATTGCCTTGACATCTCAATGATCAATTAAACAACTAGATATTTCAAATGCATTTCTATATGACACACTTTACTAACTATGCTTAAGCAAAGCTTAGGCATGAGGAGGAAGTATACATGAAGCAACCTCTAGGATTTGTTTCCTTAGGTTCCACTCATCTAGTTTGCAAACTTCACAAAGCACTCTATGGTCTTAAACAAGCACATCGTGCTTGGCATTTCACAATTTTCTCTTACCTTCTTTCCATTGGTTTTTGTAATAGCCATTATGATTCTCCACTCTTTGTTTAACATACTCATTCTTCTCTTACATGTCTATTAGTCTATGTCGATCACATCCTCATTACAGGGAATAATTCTTCCCATATTCAGTCAATAATTACTCAAATGCATACTGTGTTTTCAATACGGGAATTGGGTTTCTTATTTTCTTAACATTTCCATTGCATCAAATTCTATTGGTTATTTTTTGTCTCAATCAAAATATGCTTTTGAAATCCTATATGGCTCGGGTATGGTTGATTGCAAATCTTGTTCAACTCCCATCTCTCTTAAGACTGATTCATCATCAACCAGCTCAATACTCTATCCCAAACCTTTTGAATATCAAAAATTAGTTGGATCTCTATAGTACCTAACCATCACTCGACTAGACTTGGCTCTACTTGTCAATTATGCATGTTAGCACATGTATTCACCAACTATAGCTCATTTTTCTACATTAAAACGCATCATCAGATATGTTAAAGGCACCTTGGATCATGGCTTACAATCCCTACCTGGTTTTTATCACCTGACAACATTCTTGTACTCTAATTGAGATGGAGACACTCATGATAGTAAGTCCACTACGAGAATTTATGCCTTTTCTGGGAAAAAATGGTTATTTGGTCTGCTAAAAAGCAAGCCACTGTTGCTTATTCTTCCATTGAGGCGGAATATCAAGCTCTTGTACAGACATCAGTTGAATTAAGTTGGCTTCAGATGCTTCTTACTGATTTTTGTGTTCTCAATCAGGCCACACCTACTTTGTACAGTGCTAACGCATCTGAAATTATATTAGCTAGCAACTCTGTGTTCCATACTCAAAGAAAACACATTAAAGTCGACTATCACTAGTTTTGAGAAAAACTTGCAGCTCGTAAATTGAAAATTAATCAAGCGTCTAAAAATCTTCAATTTGTAGACATCCTCACTAAGCCTTTGCCCAGTTCTCGATTTTCACTCCTTCGATTCAAGCTCATGGTTAGACGAAATCTTCTCATTTTCTTGTGGGGGAATGTTAGAGATATTGAGCCATAACAGCCACAATAGACATGCCAAGATGAGTCACAACATAATAAATTGGTTAGTAGTTAGCAACAAAAAAAAGTAAGCTATTAGGAATTGGTTAAGCTATAAAATGTCATAATTAGTTACAATAGTTAGAGCTTATCTTGTATATAAAAGATCAATTCTATAACGCAACTTCTAATGGAAATAATACAAACTTCTGATATCTCCTTCATTCCTGAATAAGTTCATAAGGGTATCATGATTACATCAAGTAATGGGGAAGTAAGAAGTAGGGTGACAATGAGGTAGAAGGGGTCCAAGAAGAAAAATCATTATAAGTTCAGACGTTACAAAAGACATGCTTTTATTGTGACGTGGAAGGCCATTTGAAGAGAAATTGTCCAAAGTACAAAATGGGCAAGGGAAAAGAGCAATCATCAGATATTATGGTTAAAGCGGGATTCAATTATGAAGATTTAAAAGTGCTCACATTTACTTCAGGTACGAAAAATCAAATTGGATATTAGATCCTAGATGTTCGTACCGCATGTATGCAGTCAGAGAGTATTAGGATACATGTCAGTCATGCGTTGGGGGTACTATTAGGATGGCAAACAATACAACGAGCGGAGTTGTTGGCACATGAGTAATACAGTTTTGTAGACTTGATGGGACTATGTTGATTTTTATTGGGATTAAACATGTACCAAATCTGAGGAAGAATTTGATTTCTCTAATGATACTGGATTCAAGAGGCTGTACATTCTCATATAGAAGTAGTTCTTTAGAATAAACAAGGTTGTACTATAGGGACAGATTATTGACAATTTATACAGGCTCGTGGGGAGTATTATGAGAGGTGGTGTTACTGTCAGACATCAGATGAGTAGTATAGGTAGATGACATACACGAACAAATTGTAAGGGTGATCATAGTGAACAACAATTACAGAGAAGCACATAGAATAGGCACATGGGTACACAGAAGCGACGAAGTAGTACAACTATGCAGGTGAGCAAATCAAACACTGTGTAGGATGCCGATAAGAAACGAGAGCAACATTTGTTGAATGTTCACAGGAATGTTTCGAGCAACAAGATTAGTACGAAATACATGATTGATTAGTGGCGATGATCTCACCGGTTGTGCGCATAAAGGGGGAGATATAGGGTCATGTTTTCTACAAAGTAGTGTGCTTTGTGGGACACTCGGGTTAGAGTGCAGGCAACTCAGTGGAGAGGTACGAGCCATGCTGGTTGGATGTGGTAGTTCAACGACGATAACGACGGTAGAATCGATATCAATGTTGGTTATATTTAGGCTGGCTTGCAAAATTCAAGTCAAAGTAGAGATTGTTGGGCTAGGTGTCTTATATTTAATCCAAATCGTATTTTTATTTTGTTATTTAGTCTATATGTAATTGT
>JAULLE010489452.1:0-10691 GCA_035668155.1 Sarracenia purpurea
CGGCACAATAGTTCTTCTGCTTGGTTATTAGGACTTAGAGTCTCGGTCAATGAGGATCTGAGTCCCCTACCCTGCCGATCGACATAGTAGTTTTTCTGCTCGGCAACTGGGGCTTGGAGTATTAGTCAACGAGGATCATGTCCCCTACCCTGCCGATTGGTACAATAGTTCTTCTACTCGGCTACTAGGACTTAGAGTCTGGGTCAACGAGGATTTGAGTCCCCTACCCTGCCGATTGGCACAGTAGTACTTCTGCTCGGCTACTAGGACTTGGAGTCCTGGTCAACGAGGATCTGAGTCTCTACCTTGCCGATCAGCACAGTAGTTCTTCTACTCGGCTAGTGGGACTTATAATCTGGTTCAACAAGGATCTGAGTCCCCTACCCTACTGATCAGCACATAAGTTTTTCTGCTCGACTACTGGGACTTGGAGTTTGGGTCAATGAGGATCATGTCCCCTACCCTGCCGATTGGCGCAACAGTTCTTCTACTCGGCTACTGGGACTTGGAGTCTGGGTTAACGAGGATTTGAGTCCCTTACCTTGCCGATCAACATAGTAGTTCTTCAGGTTGGCTACTAGGACTTGGAATCTTGGTCAATGAGGATCATGTCCCCTACCCTGCCGATCGGCATAGTAGTTCTTATGCTCGGCTACTGGGACATGGAGTCTGGGTCAACAAGGATCTGAGTCCCCTATCTTGCCCATCGGCATAGTAGTTCTTCTATTCGGCTACTCGGACTTGGAGTCCTGGTCAACAAGGATCTGAGTCCCGTACCCTAACGATCAGCATAGTATTTTTTCTTCTTAGCTACTCGTCTACTGGGACTTGGAGTCCAGGTCAACGAGAATCATGTCCCCTACCCTGCTGATAGGCACAGCTGTTCTTCAGCTGGGTAGCTAGTGGATCATCTAAGCATGATATGTTGTGAATAACAGAGAAGGCAAAGTTCAGGTATTCACTATATAAATTTCACGTGAAGCTAATATATATTGTTGCTATGAGCGGATGTACAAAATCTCCATGTTGCATCGGGTCTTGTATACCGAATGTCTATCAGTCCTGGGAGGCGTGGGTTCCTTCTTCCAAAGAGGTAACATAGCATTCTCGGGTGGATACCTGATCTCCTCTTACACATCTGATCCCCTCTATTGAAGAAAACTTGACCATAAGGTGGTAAGTGGAGGCAACATCCTGGAAGTAGTTTAGCACCGTTCTTCCCAGGGTCGCATTGTAGGAAGAGGGCACATCAACCACTAGGAAGGTCAGCATATGGGTGGCCTTGGCATTTCCATCTCCCAGAGTGACTTGCAGTTGGATAGTTCCCATGGGATACACTTTCTCTTCTATGAATCCCACGAGGGGAGTGGTGAAGGGTGTGAGCTTGTTGCGCCTAATTCCCATCTGCTCGAATGCATCTGCGGTGAGTATGTCCGCTAAGCTGCCCATGTCCACCAGCACCCGACTGACCATCGCCTTGCTGATCAGGGCGATGATGACAATAGGGCCGCTGTGCGGGTATTATACTGATCGGCCATCTCCCTCAAAGAAACTTAACTTATATGTTCCCGAAAGTTTCTCTTCCCCCCTGGGTAAGCTGCTGCTCGGTCGACATTCTCTATTTCTAAGTTTCTCAGTGTACATTTTTTGCGCTGGACTGGTAGCTCCTCCTCTGGAAAAGCCACCAGCAATGGTATGATCTCAAGGTAGGGGTCATGCCACCTTTGATCTCTGTCGTCTTGATCGACATCACGCCGATTATGATGCCGCTATTTTTCAGTATTTTCCATCTCAGCTTCCCACATTGGCTGGTCAGTGAGGAAACGGTCGAGCCTCCCTTCCCTGATCAGCCTCTCGACCTCTTGCTTTAGGTTGAAGCAACCATCAGTGTTGTGCCCGTGATCCCTGTGGAACTCGTAGAGTCTATTTCTGGGGCGTGTTTTCGGGGGTGATCTCAGTTTTCCAGGCCATCTAACTGCTAGATCTCTTCTGATGTGCATTAGGACTTGCTCGATGCGGGAGTTAAGGGGGGTGAAGTGGTGGAATCTTGCTTTGTCTTCCCTTCTCAAGGGTTGTGTTAGTTCAGAGTCTCTAACTCTCTCAATCAAGTCTCTAATGGACTTTGGTTTTGATTATAACACCCTTTGATTTGGCACTGCAAATGTTGTCAGACTTTATCTAAGCCTGTTACGGCAAAGAGCAAAGAAACGTCATAAAAAAAGATTGGAAGGCTTATCCCTCTTTAACAAGTTTCTTGCTCCTAGTTGAAAAATTTGTCAGCCCTTTAAGGCTCAAGATCGAGAAAACCATAGGTTGTTTTCTTGAGACTCATATGGATCGCCTTCTTATATTGAGCAAGATAGCTCGAAGGAATACCAATGACTCTCAATCTCTAGTTAGGCAAGACAGTAGAAATCTGTAACCCCTTACACTAAAAGAAAAAGGCTTTTTTGCGATGGTAGATTGCCGTCGCAAAAAGTATTTGTGATGGCAAATGGGGGGTGGCAAAAAGTTTTAGCGACGACATAGAGCCATCGCAAATACTTTAGCTACGGAAAATCTTGTCTTTTGCGACGGCAAATTAACGACGCAAATGTATGCAAAGACAACTACAAAAGAACTATTGCGACGGCAACAACGCCGTTGTAAATACTTTAGCGACGGCAACAGTGCGGTTGCAAATACTTTTTACTACGGTAACAGCACCGTCGCAAATACTTGTAGCGACGACCGTGATTTACTATTTACTACGGCAATTATGCCGTCGCAAATACTTTAGCGACGGTATTAATTTACTACTCATGCCGTCGCAAATACATTAGCGACGATTAATAACTATATTACTGCCATTGTGATTTTATTTGCGACGATACTGTTGCCGTCGTTAAAAATATAAAATTTTATCAATATTTATTTATTTTTTTATAACAAAATATCAATATTATCCATATTCATTCCAATTAATTTCTTTAACAAAATATCAATTAATTCTTTAAAACTAAATAATCATATCATCCTTTCATTCACAACCAAATATTAAAAAATACAAATTTATTAAGTACAAACCAAAATAAACTATAAGCATATCATCCATTCATTCACAACTAAATATTAAAAAAGATAATTTTATTAAGTGGAAACCAAAATGAACTAACAAGTGCACAAAAGTATTTTCAAAACAAATATTCAGTTTAAAATCAAAAGTACAATCCAAAATATATTATGGTCGAATTATTGTGTTGGAAACCAAAAGCTCCTATGTATTAAAGAACAACTCCTTGATCAAAAAAAAAAGAACAACTCCATCATATTAGTCGTTGTAGTCCATCATTACTCAGTCTTTCTCCTTCTCTAACACCTGAAAAATAATTAAAAATAATTAAAATTATTTTACAGCATGATAAATATATAAAACACATAATATACACATAAACCAATAAAATTAAAAACAACTATACATCACAATATTTCCAATAGATTGGATGGTGATTCCCTTATTACTTGTATATACCCAATAACCAACATAAACTTTCAAATACAAAATAGATTGGGACACTTCAAATAGATTGGATGGTGATTCCCTTATTACTTGTATATACCCAATAACCAACATAAACTTTCAAATTCGTTAGAGTAATTTATAGAACGTTTATCATAGATAGCACTTTCTCTTCTTCATTTTCTTCCGCTGTTTTAAATGGATATTTTGCCAATGATCATGAAATTCATTTACAAGATTCAACCAAAACATTACAACAATATTAACATGAATAACAATACAAACGACTCAAAGACTACCACTAACCTTGTCTTCCACTAGTAAGCTTTACTTGGACACCCTTATCAACAAACTTTGCCAAATCCAAGACTGTCTCTTTCCTTCCAGACTGAAAAGAGGATAAATGAAAACATGTAAAGAAACAAAGAGTCAAAATCGACTACATTTTGGGGTTTTGGACCTTGTTTCTTGCTCTTGATTAAATTTCAGAGGATATAATATTTATATTGATATCTAAAATATATGATATATATGTCTGCTACAAAACCTTTCTAGGAAAGAATGCTCGAAAAGGCCAATGCAAATTCAATGGGGTTCCCAAGTCTATGGTAGAGGCACCAAGTGGAGGTTGCAGGTTTGTTACTCATCATTGTTTATGGAAGTCTAGTGTAGTAGTGAAAGTAGTAGTACCAGTTAGTAGAAATTACGAATGATTCGCTCGTGTAGTTTCAACAATTCTGCTGGCAGTGACACAGAGGCCATCATCTTGTTGAGTTGCATGCAGCTGAACTCATAGAAATGATGATATAGGATATGATAAATTTTAAAAAAAATGGGATGTATGGCATGCCCTTAAATCGAAATGTGAGACAATACTCCTGGCTGACGTTGCAGCTTTGAAAATAATTCATATTGCTTTTTTTTTTTTATGATTACTTGTTGACATACTCTTTGAGCTCATGGTCATATGACATAGGATATGCTGTTTAATCAAAATATGAGACACAATACTTGGTGGCTGTATTTGCAGTAATTAAAGGGATTCATCCTTCTTTCTTCTTTCATGATTACTTGTAATTCTCTTTGTCGCACATGGAAGATCAGACTATCAACATGGTTAAGATGTGATCAGGCAGTGTTAAAAGTATCTCTGCACATGGAAGATCAAGTAATCAAGGAAACAAAATTGGCATTAGAGATATTTATTAAGATTTTTTTAACCCAAAACAATAAATAATAAAAAGTACACCATAGGCATAAATGCCCCTCAGGAGATTTTCTTGGAAGCCCATTGAATCAAAGCTTTCACTAACTTCATCATATGATTCTGCATCAGCTTTCCCCAGTCTCTGCCCAACAATTCACAAAACCAAAAATAGCATTATTATTGCCATCAGAAGTATGATACCATTATCTTATATTAACTACATAAAGAAACAAGAAGCAAACCATCTTATCGCCAGTGAAACTTCTATGTTTGGTGCAGCTTAAGAAGGCTTATTCTGGATTGTTTCATTCATTTTTTTAAAAATAAAAAAGTGGGAGTTTGTGCCAGTGGGTTTAGTGTAGCATCTGCTTATAGCTTATGTGGTAAAAATGGCTTAAATAAGTAGAAAAGGTTTATTATCTAAACTCACAACTCAAATGATGAGTATAGCGGAGGGATTTTTTTGAATCAAATGGGGCTCAAATGAATGTTTCTGAAATCAAATGACATAAACTCACAACTCATTCATTTTGGCATCAAATTGATGACTACCAAATTGAGAACCCTACGGGACCAAGCCAACCATGTCTGCAATTAATAAGAAAATAAGCATTGCTCATAAGCATAACTCCATCGAAAAGTTTTCACCAGAGACAAATCCCATCAACTAAGATTATGAAACTAAGCCAACAGATAGATGATATTCCGTGATGAAAACTGAAATAGTACTTTAACATCTCACAGTCCAAAGAATCACCTAATGTAAAGCGACATCCAATAATTAATGAAATTGACATTATTTTGAGAACCAAAAAGGCCAAAAACCCATACTTTCATATGAAAAACACAAACATAAACCTGTCTTGCGAACAGAGGCTGAAATTGGTTGAAGGGGAGAGGGGTTTTGCCATTTTTGGTGATAAGAGAGAAGAGGGAGAGAGAGAGAGTGAACATCGGAGAGCTTTACCGAAATAGGGAGAGAAAGCTTGGGTTAGAGAGTGTTGGCCTAAAGGCTTTTTCAATCAAGTCTTGGTTTTGGTTTTGATTATTCCAACACATTGATTTGTTGTTGCTAATGTTTGAGCTTTGTTTGAGTTGTGTTCATAGGTTTATACCTTGTTTTGAAGCTCAACTTTTTAGCACAAAGTCAAGTTTTTGTGGTTAGAGATCATATCCAAAAAGCCAAGAAGAAAGGAGAAAAGGAGCAAATTTCAGCCAAGGCATTCAGGCCCATTTCTGTCGTCTGTTTGGACATTTCTGTCGCCTGTTTGAAGAAGGCTTTCTGTCGACAGAAGTGGATGTTCTGTCGTCTGAAGTTTACAGAAAGTTTGGGTCTCCTCAGCTCGAAGGTTCTGTCGTCTGAACTGAAGCTTCTGTCGTCTGTTCCATGAAGATGTTCTGTCGACTACTTGAAGCTTCAGTCATCTGATTGGTATCAAGAAGTAGTGGTTTCTCAACTGGCGTCTGAACAAGAAGTAGAGCATCAGTTTCTGTCGTCTGAACTTAAGCCTTCTGTCATCAGAAGTGCTTCTCAAATTTGAAGTTCTGTCGTCTGAACTCATGGTTTCTGTCGTCTGAAGTTTCCAGAAAGTTTGGGGCTTTTTGGTTCAGCCTTTTCTGTCGTCTGTTCCACATCCAAGTTCTGACGACCCAGTGTCCGAACTCAAGCTTCTGTCATCTGAACTGTCGGGATTTTTGAAATCCAGCTTTTCTCAACGGATCTTTTTTGGTCTCTAACGGCTATATCTTGCCCCAAACGGTCTTATACTCTTAGAAACCTATATAAGGATGTCTCATTACTCCTTTACAAGGTTGGTGAATACACTACACGTCTACATACATCTTCTACAAGATTATTCAACTTTTTGAATGCTCAAACCCTAACTCCCATTTCTTTGAGCTTTTGTTGTTCTGATTTTATCAGACTTCTTTGTGTATTTCGCTCCTTTATTCATTGTATTTTGGTTATAAAATCAATTGAGAGAGAGTGACATTTGTACTGAGCTATTCATTGTATAATCACCTCACAAGAAGGAAGCTCAAGTTTCGGTTGCTGCTGCAACAAAGGTTTCATTTCTGAGAATCCACTTCACCATCACGAAGAGAGAGTTGCTATTCACCCACTCGAAGAATAGGATCGTGGTTCCACTTCACCCAAAGAAGGAGGAGGCTACTCTTGGCCCTTACCCATGAAGGAGGTTTCACTTCACCCTAAGAAGGAGGCGGCTTCTCTTGGCCCATACCCAAGATTAGGTTTCACTTGACCTGCAACAAGGAGAGGTGTCTAAGTCTACCTGTAAAAGTTTACTTAGTGAAAATATCTCAAGTGCGATCTTGAGAGAGAGGACTAGGCCGGGATTTGGCCGAACCTCTATACGTCTCGGTGTTGTGGTTTTCCTTTTCTTGTCTCTTTATTTTCTTATCTCTTGCACTTAATTGTTTTATTTTCCGCTGCTATACTCGTTCTTTTTAAGTGCTTGTTGTTTATCGAAAAAGAGACCTTTAGGTTTTTCTTTGGGCATCAACCTATTCACCCCCCCTCTAGGTTGCCTTTCGGGACCCACAACTTAATTATAAATAAATAATAATTTTGCATAAACATGGTTGGCCACCCTTGGGGTGTGCCCTAGAATACTCTTTGCCAATAATGCCCCTAACCATTTAATTTAATTCCCCGAACGTCACTACAAGAAAATGTATCTACCACGACGAAATCTAGCGATAAAAATATATTTCGTCGTTAAAGGTAAGTAAAAGGCGATGAAATCGCAGTTTCGTTGCTAAATAGAAATGATTTAGCGACGAAATTACAATTTCGTCACCTATCCAATACGTTCGTCGCTAATTTGGCGAGAAAATTACATTTTCGTCGCCTATCTAATACGTTCGTCGCTAATTTGGCAAGAAAAATACTTTTTTGCCGCAAATTGTAATATATTTTCTATGACGCTATAGTTTCATCGCCAATAACGTTAGCGGGAAACATAAATAATTTTCCACCAATTTTTTTATTGTGGCGATGAAATGATTTATTGACGAAAAAATATTTTCGTCACTAATTCAATATGTTCGTCGCTACTGGCCTCATTTCGTCGCTAAATAAAATACTTATGGCGAGGAAAAAAAATTTGTCGCAAATTTCATAATTATTTCTACGACGCTATAGTTTCGTCGCTAATGACGTTAGCGGGAAATATAATTAATTTTTTGCCATCTTTTTTTACTTTGACGACGAAAAGTTATTTCATCGTTAATGAGTTTTAATTTGTTTCATTTGTTAAATTGACAAGAAGAATGTTATATTAATTTTTAATACATCATTGCTTCGTTAGTAGTAATTATTTAGACCAGCATTTTACCCTTCTTTATTAATGAATATATTTGTATTAATAAATCTGTTAGGTTAGAATCTGGTTCTTCCCCGCCGGTCCTCGGAATCCTGCAAAACAAGGAGTTAGCCTTGGGACACCGGTGTGGTGCCGGCCGAAGACCCTCCGACGATCAAGTCAGACCATTATTCAGAGATGAAATATTAGGGGTCTTCGTGTGTGCCGTGTAAAGAGAGGAGAGGGTTGAGAGAGAAAGTGTTATGAGAAAATATATTGAGATTAGGGTTACCTCTTACCTCCTTATGCATATATATAGGTGTTGCCCTAATGGGCTTGGGCTTTTGGCCCTATAATATGTTTGGGCCCCTTAGGTCTTGTAGCAATTGGGCCCTATATAGGCATGTTGGACTGGTGTTATATCCTTCCCCATCACTATTAAATGT
Source organism: Sarracenia purpurea (assembly GCA_035668155.1). Taxonomy (NCBI): domain Eukaryota; kingdom Viridiplantae; phylum Streptophyta; class Magnoliopsida; order Ericales; family Sarraceniaceae; genus Sarracenia; species Sarracenia purpurea. The sequence goes on from JAULLE010489452.1 coordinate 8,479, forward strand.
AGAAATGATAATATGAACCAACTAATCTTAAAATTAAATTAATATTAAAAGAAATTAAATTTAGAAAAAATTCAAATTATATTAATTAGAATTTTGACAAATAATTTATGAATACAAAAAATTATAAAGTTATTTTGAAATGATAGGAATTTTGAGATTGTAAATTGTACCAAATCGTGACATATAACTTAAAACTATCATAATTAATGAGTTTAAAAGTTTAATAGTGAACAATTTATTTTTGAGGCATTTAGGATTAAGAAATTTATTTAATAGGATTTTAGGATTTAAACCTTTAATCTTTAGAATAATAGATTTAGACCTTTAAATCAAATTAGTAATTTACTGATTACCAAAATACCTTTTTTTTAACAAATATATCTCACCCTCAAATTATCTTTTCTCAGAACAAGTATATATGTGGCTGGTTTGCTATTATTGCTTGGTCTATCTGGAATGTAAGAAACTCAGTTGTCTTCAAGGGAAAGAATACTCCGGTGGATTTGGTGATATCTAGAGCTGAAGAATTGCAAGCACAATACTTGACAGCAAATAACAGTGCTACGGGTGAGGAAAAGGAACCTCTAATCCAGAAGAACTCCAAATGGGCACCCCCTGATCAAACCACTTATAAGATAAATGTGGATGGAGCTTGCAATACAGAGAAGAGGAAAGCGGGTTTGGGTGTAGTCATACGCAATTGGAGAGGTGAATTCATAGCAGGGCTCTCCCAAAGTTTACCAGGATGGAGCACACCGGAAGCCACGGAAGCTTTTGCTATCTTGAGAGCTCTAGAGTTTGCTAAAGAATGTTCTTTTCCCAGTATTGTGGTTGGGAGTGATGCTGCAAACATTGTCAGGGCAATCAACAACGAGGAGGAGGATCTATCGGCAGTTGGGAATCTGACGAGGAGCAGTAAGAGGATGCTAGCTGAATTCCCAAAAGGTGAATGTGTCCACATAATTAGAGAGAAGAATAAATTAGCTCATGAGTTTGCAAAATTTGCCCTGCAGATACATAGTTCTATTGAGTGGAGAGACGGATGCCCTAGTTGGGCTTTCCAAACTTTTTGTAATGACTTTCCCACATCTTAATATATCTTTATCTTGGTTCTCAAAAAAAAAAACAAAAACAAAAACAAACCATGCATACGGGTAAAAAAAAAAACTGTTTTCGGTTTCACAATTTAAGTTGATTGCCCTCAGAAAAGCCTATTCTCATTGCTTTGAACTCCGTGTGTTACCGGAGCTTTGATTCTCAGCTTTCTCAAATACCATATGCCGGCTCCGATTCCAATAGCCCCGGCGACCGACGCACCAGTCACCGTCCCTGAAAATAGTGATCAGAGGTCTGAGTTTCACCCCATAATTTTCTACATGAACTCAAAACTCATCAAATTATTTCAATCTGTTGGTTAAATTACAGCATTATATATTTTACCTGCAAGAACTCCAACATTCTTCCTGTTCCAAGAAATTTTAGGATCTGCACATTTGTTCAAAAAAAAACCCACTAATATATTACTTTGGTTTTTACTAATTCCAATAACCAAAACAATTGGTAAAGGTAAATCAACTTTAATCTCTAGAGATGAGAATATGAGGAAACTAGATGAAAAGTTTAGAAACCTCTCTCGACTGCTCGGAAGAAAGATCTTTGGTAATCATTGAACATATTTTAATTTTGAAGTTTATTTGATATTTGTGTTTTTGTTTTTTTTTTTTTCATTTTTTTTGAGATTTAAAAGTCTCCGTGTTTCCTTTTTGGTTGTTTTCTTTTCCTAACATCTCGAGTTGTGAGAGTTATTTTTTTTAGTTTGAATGTGCATTTGATTTTCAGTATAATGTCTCATTTTGTGGAATATTAATCATTTATTTATCCCAAAAAAATTCCAATAACCAAATTAATTAAATTGTATTTTATCTCATTTCAACAATTAATTATTCAACCATCTTTGTTAACGTCGTTGAAATCAAAGGGTAACGATTTAATTTTTTCAAACACGTGGAGTTAATTGCATTTGACGTAAACCTCGGGGAGGTTAAATTCATCCAAGAATTTGTTCATTTATTTCTGACATCATTGGTCAAACGTGAATTGATTAATAGACATTTAACAAACGTGGGTTGATATGTAATACGAAATCAAACATTAAAGAGTGACAGTGTACTTTTTAAAATATGTGAAGTTGATTGTATTATATTTTTGACCCA
>JAULLE010490238.1:0-10690 GCA_035668155.1 Sarracenia purpurea
CTGTCTATCTTGTAAACCTTTTGGCTTATAGTGCATAGTTTCCACCGTGTGTCGGTGCCGTGGTTTTCATCCCGGGAGCTTCCCTAGGGTTTCCACGTATATCATGTATTTCTTATGGTTGTTTGATGTTATAGCTTATTTACAGCTTTATGTCGATATTAATTTTATTAACCTTAACTTGCTATCATGTTAAGTTAGAAAATTAATAATTAAAATTAAATTTTTTTAATTTATCGGCTTCTAACCTATTCACCCCTTCTAGGTTAGTTATATCGCTTCGTAACAATACTTTAAGGGTTCTTATACTTTACTTTTGTGAACTTGATTTTTCGTATTGTATGTATTCTTTAATGCAATGTTTTAATTTTTTAGTCCTATATAATTATATACACTAAAATAGTGCGATAGATCAAAATATTGAATTTACCTGAGATGAGAAGAAATTAAATTCGGAACAAGAAAAGTTGGTACGAAAAATTTGAATAAAGTAAATGATAAACTTATATTAATTTTTTATATTGTCAATAGTACATGACGTTAGAAGAATAAATCGATTATCTAAATATGAAAATATTTGTTCATTTGTATATTATTTGAATAGTATAAAAAAATAATTGTTTAACTTAATAATCATTATTATTTTCTTGATTTTTTTGTACAACTCAAAAAATTTGACAATATATTGAAAATTTGGATTAATCCGTGCATAGCATGAGTTCACTGTTAGTTTAGAATAATATAAATCGTTAAGGTAGACATATTTGCATGCATGTGAGGTTTATGGATCAGTGACGGATGGTGGAATAAGTTCACAAACATGGACTTCTTGAGGTGTTATATTTGGGTTAATTATTGATATGGTATTTGAATGTCATGGATCGACTTTGTAAGACCTGTTTCTATGATGATTATACACGGATTTAGTAATGGGAAAAGTCCATTTTTTTTTAAAAAAAAAAAAACTCTGTTGAAATTTCTAGTAATTAAGACTTTGGAAAATCTTAAGAGTTTAAAATGAACAAGAAAAGTGTTTTAGAGTAGAGCATCTTAGTCACCTTGCATCGGTGCGTGACAGTTAGATTATGACGATTCCAATTAAATCTTAAAATTTCGAATAAAACACGTGTGCTCATTAAAGTTGTGCGCGATTAGTGTTGGGTCAGGTTAAAGAAATATTCATAATCAACGCAATGTTGACGGATGGTTGTTTTTTCAAACTATTGCTAACTCATTGATCATCAAAAGCAACGAGTTATGTGATATATATTTTTTTAGTAGTGTCAATCCGCAATTTAAGTGATTTAGCGACTTAAAAAGTTGTTAAATCTTGATGTTTTTTTCTTAAGATTTGTTTATCAAAATTAAAAAAAAAATCAAATTCAATCTATTTAAAAAAAAATCATATTTGACACATCAAGTAAAAGGCTAACTAAAATAACTATAGTAATTTAATAACAACAACAACAACAATAACAACAACACAATTAAATATTTCTGACAACAATATTTATATTGCATGTTATTGAAACAAAATACATTCACAATATATAAAGTAACAATTAAAATTACAAATATTTTATTTTCTTCCTTATAAAATATAAGAAATTTATATTAATGTAAATTTATTCATCAGATTGAAATTGATTACATATAGATACATGATAACTAATATATCATTTAAATGGATTGAATTGGCTTAAATTGATAACATATTAAGAAATATAACTCGGAATCAACCCATATTTTATTTTTTTTATTCAACTCAACTCAACTTACTTATTTAGTTAACTCGCACAAATTGATTGAAGGCAGTTTATTATGGAGAGATGAATGCCCAAGTTGGGCTTTTCAGACTTTTTGTAACGACGCAAATCTTGTGCCCATGCTTTAATAAAATTTCTCTTTTGGTCTAAAAAAAAAAACTCGCACAAATTAAATTGGATTAAATTATTGATCCCAAAAAATGAATTGAATTAGATGTACATATTAGATCGAATTGAGTTATTTACAATCAATAGCACCTCTTTGTGAGTTATTTCATCTTTATCTATAATTAAGGAAAGTCACAAGAATCAAATGCATTTAATTCGTTCAAATGTATTTAAAAAATCAAAGGCATTTAATTCGTTCAAATGTATTTAAAAACCTTTCAACATTGGCGGATTAGGGTTAGGTGTAGTGATAACGCTTCATTTATGGTATACTTTTAGGCATTGTTTGGTGTGTGTGTTTTTTTTTATTTTATAATTTTTTTATTCTTTTTGGCCTAATATTTATTTTTAATTCATTATGAAAAAATAATTTAAAATCATCAATTTTGGTTAAAATAAAAAATCACTAAAAACAAAAATAAAATGTTAAATGTCTTAAACTCTCAGTATGTGATATTTTTAGGTTTTATGGTTTGGTTTTAATGGTGTGCTCTATCATCATTTTGTTTGTCTTTGAGGACGACGTGCATCGAGTTTCGTTATAGATATTTGTTAGTGATAGCGGCAAAATCCGGCGCGTCCGCTCCGAGCTTCAGAGGACCTGAGGTACACGAACAAACAGTTAGAAAGGGGGCCGGAGGGGTCTCCGGCGCGCCCTCTCCGACGGTCAAGTCAGATAATGGGGTTGGAGAAGGAGATATGGAGAATGAGAGGAGAAGAAGAAAGAGAGGCTCACAGGGTGTTTTGGCGGGGGGAGGAAGAAGAAGATGAGAGGATGAGAAATGATTGCCCCCCCTTTGCTTTAGGGTTACCTGGAGCTTATATAGGTTACCAGTGGAGTCTCTTTCTCGCCTTTTTGAGGTCACGTGTTTTTCCTGTTTTCCAACTGCCTCGTGGGGGGCTCACGTCGGCCCCGCCCCCCTTGTCAGAGAGGCACTTTCTGTTGTGATGACACATGAAGGTCCCGGCGCTTGCGTTACGGTATCCCAAAAGTCGGTCCCCGAGGCTGGGTGCTTGGTCGACCCAGCGGAAGCATGAGTTACGCGGGGCTTTCCTCTGGTAGGCCGGGCCCAGCTCTGCCGTGCTGGACTTTTCTCTGCTGGGCTGGATTTTGCTCGGCTGGGCTCCAATCTAACTGCCAGGTGGACTCGCCCTTGGGCCGGGCCCATGGTTGTTTTACGTCCATATCAGAAACAATGAGGAACAAGATTCTTCAAGAGAGAAGGACACCGAGAGGAGCCTTCAAAGTTTAAGGGAGACTTTAGCAAATCTAAAAGTGATTTCAAAAAGGATGAAATCATTTGCTATGAGTGCAAAAAACCTGAACACAACAAAGCTGAATGTCCACAACTCAAAAAGCACTTCAAAAAGGGCTACGTGGGGAGAAAGCGATGATAGTAGCTCCGATGATGGAAAAGAAGAAAATGAAGTTGCTAACCTATGTCTCATGGAAAAGGAAGATGATGAGGTAACTTCTGTTTCTTTCTCTTTAGAAGAATTGCAAATGCTTTTGAAGAATTGCATGATGAATTGAGAAAAATAGCTGCCAAGAATTTTATTTTAAAGCAATTAGTTATTTCCTCTAAAACTGAAATTGAATTTTTAAACAATGAGAAATCTGCCTTAACAGATCAAAATTCTATTTTGACAGCTAAATATTCTGATTTACAAAAAAAAAAAAAACTAAGTTTTAAATGAAATGGTTGAGGACCTTATAAAAACTATCTACAAATTCATCCAAGGAAAGAAAAATTTAGATAAACTTCTTGGGATGCAAAAATGTGTTTTTGACAAAGCCGAAATAGGATATAAACCAAAGAAGAAACAAAAATTCTTGAGCAACATTTTTGTGAAAACATCATCCAACCATAAAAATGGCAATTGTTTTCACAGCTATCTACATGGACACACTGCCCAAACAGAAAGTTGCCTCTGAAATCTATCAAAAAAGCTTGGGTTCCTAAGGGAACACATTCTCTTGATAATAACATCAAAGGATCTAAGAAAATTTGGGTACCAAAAGTCAAAATTTGATTCTTCATGCAGATATGTCTCAAATCCGCATTCAAGGAGGGGATGCGGTACCTTGATAGTGCATGTTCAAGACACATGATAGGTGGCAAATTAATGTTTGCATCTCTCAAACCAAAGGATTGAGGATTTGTGACTTTTGGAGACATTAGCAAAGGGAAAATCATAGGAATTGGTTGCATCGGTGAAATTCATTCCTCTTCTATTGAAAATATTTTACTTGTTGATGGATTAAGACATAATCTTTTTAGCATAAGTCAACTTTGTAACAAAGGCTATAAATTTGTGTTTGATCATGTTAAATGTATCATTGAAGATTCAATCAATAAGAAAGTTATTTTGGAAGCTCAAATGCATGAAAACGTTTATACATTTACTCTTAATGATTTTTCAAAAAATGACACCAAGTGATTAGGTGCCTTGAGTGAAAATAGTTGCCTATGGCATAGAAGATTTAGTCATGCACACATGAACCTAATTTCAAAAGTTTTGAAAAAAGACTTAGTGATTGGGTTACCCCAAATCAATTTTGAAAAAGACAAAGTATGTGATGCATGTCAACAAGGAAAATAAATTAGAAGTTCTTTTACTCCAAAAAATGAGATTTTAACTTGTAGGCCACTACAACCATTGCACATGGAATTATTTGACCCTACAAGGATTCTAAGTCTTGGAAACAAGAGATATGCTTATGTTATTGTATATGACTTCAACAGATACACTTGGGTGCAATTCTTAGTTCATAAGGATGAAGCCTTTACATATTTTACAAAACTCTCTTGGAGAATTTAAAATGAAGAGGGTTTTCAAATAACAAGTATCTGAAGTGATTATGGAAGATAATTTGAAAATAAAGATTTTGAAATATTTTGTGATGAGAATGGTATTAACCATAACTTCTCTGTTCCAAGAACCCCTCAACAAAATAGTGTTTTGAGAGGAAGAATAGGACTTTGGAAGAAATGGCTAGGACCATGCTTTGTGAAAACAATCTTCCAAGATATTTTTGGGCATAAGCTGTTAGCACGACCTGTTTTATCATAAATAGAGTTATGATAAGACATTCTCTTAAGAAAACTTCATATGAGCTATGGAATGGAAGAAAACTTATCATTAGCTATTTTCGTGCCTTTGAGTGCAAATGTTTTGTTTTAAATAATAACAAATAACTTTTGGACAAGTTCGATGCAAAAACTGATGATGGTATTTTCTTAGGATATGCTATATCTAGTAAAGCTTATAAAGTCTTCAACATAAGGACCCTAGTTGTTGAAGAATCTATACATGCTGTATTTGATGAAGCTAACCTTGGCTCTTCTAAGGAATTGTATGAAGATGACTTGCTAATCTTAGAAAATGGTATGGAAGACATTTCATTAAGGAAAACTTGGAGCCAAATCAAGAGGAAGCCTCAAATTCACAGCAAACGGATGTCCAAGAGCTTCCATATGCTGAAAGTGTAGAAAATTCTAATTTGACTAAGGAATGGAGGTATGCTCACGGTCACCCAAAAGATCTTATTATTGGTGATTCATGTCAAGGTATAAAACCTAGATCATCTCCACATAATGCTTGTGCAAATTTAGTATTTCTTTTCTAAACCGAACCAAAACTTTTTGAATAAGATAAAAATGATGAATTTTGGATCTTGGCTATACAAGAAGAGCTTAACCAATTTGAAAGAAATAAAGTTTGGACTTTAGTTCCAAAACCTAAAGAACATTCCATCATTGGTACCAAATGGGTTTTTAGAAACAAACATGATGAAAATGGAATAGTTCTTAGAAACAAAGCTCGATTGGTAGTCTAAAGTTACAATCAAGAAGAACGCATCGATTTTAATGAAACTTTTGCTCATATGGCTAGGCTTGAAGCCATTAGGATGTTTCTTGCCTTTGCATGCTTCAAAAACTTTAAACTGTATCAAATGGATGTCAAAAGTGCTTTTCTAAATGGTTTCATTTCGGAAGAAGTTTATGTAAAACAACTTCATGGGTTTGAAAATTCTGATTTTCCAAATCATGTTTACAAACTTATCAAGGCTCTCTATAGTTTAAAGCAACTACCTAGAGCATGGTATGAAAGATTAAGTAAACTTTTGACTGAAAAATTACTTGGGATGAATTTTTTTAACATAATTATTCATCTCGTAGCATGACTACTTTATATGTAATAAAAGATATTTTGAGTTTAGAGTAACTTTTTTTTGATAAGTACAAAAATTTATTGCTTCGTCACCCAAACAAAAATAGTTATGGCCTATGCTTCATGGAAGTTTAGCTACAACTCAAGTATGGTACAATTGATAAGACATCAATCCAACGGGACAAGCCAAAAAAAAAAACAAACAAAAACACAAGGAAGATGTTCGCCCAATGGTGTTTCAATCAAGATCCAATTTTGATTTTGATAATAACAACATATTGATTAAATGATTACTAATGATTTAGTTGTGCTTTAGAAAGAATATTTTCAAGATTAGAAGATATTAAAACTCATATATTTGAAGTTATTGAAAAGTTTCAAGTATCAACTCAAAAAAGGTAAACTCAGTGAAGATGAGTCGACACCCAGTGTTCCATGAGTCGACACCCAGTGTTCCATGAGTTGACCCAAAGCTCATGTGCATAAACTTCAAGACCAGAAGTTTCAACACCTATGTTGGAAGAGTCGACACAAGGAAACCTCACTTGGGATACTGAACCTCAATATGAGTCAACACAAATGACATATGATTCGACCCAAAGGTTTCAGAGGAGTTCTATCAAACTCACATGAGTCGACACCAAAGTACTATGAGTCGACACAAATCTACTCCTCATCATGTGAAGCCTAGATGAGTCGAGCCAAACAAGGTTTGAGTCGTCCCAAAATCAGAACAAATTTTCAACTCTCTAGAGTTTACAAAAGGGTCTATACCAACGTTCTATGAGTCGACACAAAGCTCCATCTCCCATATCTTGAAGCCTTGAGTCGACACCTATAATCTACAAGTCAACACAAAAGGCACTTGCCTCTTGTTTCCATTTTTGGTTGAGTCGACACATATAATCTACGAGTCTGCACAAAAGGCACTTGCCTCTTATTTCCATTTTTGGATGATTCGACACCTATGCAATACTAGTCGACACAAAAACATTTCTCTTTGGGAAGGATCTAATTGAGTCGACCCCTCGGAAGTTTGAGTCGACCCAATCTATCAAGAAACCAAGATCCATTCTGATTGAGTTGACCCCTTAGATATATGAGTCAACACCTTCATGTTCAAATCTCATTGTGCCGACATATTGATCACTTGAGTCAACACCTTCGCTTAGATTTTCAAACCCTAAAGTTCTCAACGGTTGGATTTCGAGCATTAAATGCTCCACCTACCTCGAATGGCTCTAAATGCACAAGAGACTATAAAAGAGATAACTTTTTAGCATTGAAGACATGACAATAGCTGCATTTACTGTTCTATTGCTGAAATCAATTTCATAAACCCACAAACACACATTTTCTGCTTTTGCCTCTTAGCTCTCTTTACTCCTTCATTTATTGCCAATCTGTTATGTAAAAGAGAGTGAGTGATTTGTATTTAATACTCATGATATTCATTGTAAACAAGGGTGTGTCATCCTTTATCTTTTAAGTGAGTAAATCTCAAAGAAGAGATCAAGAGAGATTAGAAGAAAAATAGAGGATTATTTTTCAAGAATCTTCCTGAAGCTTCTTAGGCCGAAGGTGTGCATGTAAACATATTGTAAAGGTTTGAATGCACCCGTGAAGCATTCTCTATATTGAAATTTCTCAAGTGTGAACTCAAGGAGTGTACGTAAGCTTGGAAGGTGCCGAACCACTATAAATCTTAGTGTTGTGTGGTTCAAGTATCTCTATCCCTTAAACTCATTTTTATTGTTGTAGTTTATTATATTTGCTTAATTTATTCCATACTAAAAATAGTTCTTTAAAGAGATCTTTAATTCCGCATTATTTTAAAACACCCAATTCACCCCCCCACTTTGGGTTGCCAATGTTGGGGTCGGTGCAGCGGAAGTTTTAAAAAAATTATTTTGATACGCGTTTTTCACGAAAAGCTACATAGGATATCGAGATGGACAGAATTTTACACAATAAACTCATTTTTATTGTTGTAGTTTATTATATTTTCTTAATTTATTCTATACTAAAAATAGTTCTTTAAAGAGATCTTTAATTTCGCATTATTTTTAAAAACCAAATTCACCCCCCATTTTGGGTTGCCTATGTTGGAGTCGGTGCAGCAGAAATTTAAAAAAATTTATTTTGATACGTTTTTTTCAGGAAAAGATATATAGGATATTGAGATGGATAGAATTTTACCGATAGAAACATTGTCGTAAAGTTTCGGGTGTTCCAAACTGTAGGAGAGGCCACCACGAGATCTTCTCACGCACAACCCTCGCACATCTCGACTCTGGCGTGTGGGCACCGATCCAGGTCGAGTCCTTTAGGCTTCAACACACTCGAATCTCTCAATCCTGCGAAAAACGAAGCATGAACGGGAGAGAGAGAGAGAGAGAGAGAGAGAGAGAGGCTATAGGGCCGGCGGCTTAAAGGTATTTTAGAGAATTAGGTTAAGTTTTTATTTTCCTATATTTTGTATATATATGCCTCCATATATTGTTGAAAAATAATATATAATATTCTCCATAAAATATGCAAAATATATACACAAAATATATACATTGAAAACACCCCTAATAGGGCTGGCCATGAGAGTGGGAGAGGGAGAAAAAATCTCCTTAAATCTCTCATAAATAATTCACCTTCCTATTAATTAGTTTCCAAGATATATACTAATATATCTTAACATAATTAATTAGGAAATTAACCCCCTCTAGGGCTTGCCACCTAGGGATAAATCCCTAGGTGTGCCAAATACCAAAAGTGTTCCCGAACATTTAATTTAACACCTCGAACGTCCCGGCAATAAAATCCAACGATCGAACTAAATTAAATAAAAACAGAAGCCTACCGAAAACCCGTGCATATAAAAAGGGTATGTGAGAGATCATAAGTATATGACTCGGGCTAACCATACGAGAATACCGGATATCCCTAACTTAAGCCCCGAGCTAGATCCATTCTCGTACGAACTAGGACTTATTCCACTAAAGATCTTGACTGAACTCCCGGCCCTATCTCGATTTGTATCTCGAGTTTCTAATTATCAAATGCACTGTTATCTCCACACATTTAAGGTAGGAATTCTCGAGAATCGAATTAGGTCACTGACAACCCGGTTCGAAAATCCACTTTTCTTCGCACCCACACCGCTTAACTTATTGATATGCCGGATCAACTGATCCACCAGCCAGGTTTGGCATAATCGAACTTATAAGCAAAGAACACAAGGGGGAACTCCTCAACCTAAGCCAGACATGGTTTCTGTCAGCTGATTATCAACCACCGAACAAGTAACGACAGTACCCAACCTACCGGTCGTATTGATCTCGATACAGAAATCTTAGGCATTGGTGACTTAAAGTACTGAATATCGTTCGAACATGATTCGATCAATCACGTCGGGATTAAGAGAACGTGAAATCCATGTTAATATAGGATGTAGATCAATTCATATGGTCAGTATAGAATTAATCATCTTATTGATCCTGCTCAATACACTCCAAGTGTACTAACACATCGAGCTCGAACATCAAATTCCAAGACCAGAATTTGATCCGTTCGACCTAACTAAGATCAGCTAATATAATGATGTGCTACAACCGTACCAATAGCTAGTCCAGGTCCATTGTAGTTGTGAGCATACTTGTATATTTGTCAGAACCTTTAACCCAATCTTCCCCGGTTCAAGCGACAAGTCAAATACTAGACAAAATATACGAACAATGCATACATACATTATACATACAATAAATATGAAACTAACTATGCAATCCATCTAAATTATTTCTCATTAATATTTCTGGGATCCCGAATAACAAAATAATAAAAGCATGGATTTTAAGTATATTATCCTTATAATCTCCCACTTATACTCAAAGTCATGTAGGAGCCCATCTGACACCTAACTAATTTACCTTAGTGATCGGCACTCAAAAGTGACGATTTAGACCCGTTAATTTACACTGATTTTGTCCCTTTTTGTTGTCTACTCTATGTTTTTGTAGCGCTTTTGTGTATAAGACAGGGATTGGAGGAGTGATGCAGAACAACCACAAAACTGCCACTTTAACAACAAAATCAACACAACCAAAGGAAGACCAATAGAATTTATAAATTCCGTCTGGACGCAAATCATTCACCGTCCTGATGCCTCACCATCCGGACGCGACACATTCACCATCCCGACGCCACTTCCGTCCCGGCGCCATACCGACGACCGTCCCGACGCTTGATCCACGAAACAGGAAACTTTACTTTTAGAAACTGACGTGGTATCCAAGCAAGCCCCGTCCGGTCGCCAATTCCCAACTGTCAGGACGCTCCGATTCAGCAAACTGACGTGTTCGCCATGAAAGTTCCGTCCGGACGCTAGATGCTTACCATCCGGACGCTCCGTGTCAAAAGTTGCTAATTTTGAGATTTTTGAACACTATAAATAGGACCCTTTGTAAACCTTCGTATTCATTCAATCCTTCTGAATTGAATCATCTTTTCTCTAGTAGTTTAGTAGTTAGTAGTTTTGGCCACCCGGGCCAAGTCACCTCTGGAAGGTCCGAACCTTGCCGAGGAGCTGTCGA
>JAULLE010490346.1:0-10689 GCA_035668155.1 Sarracenia purpurea
AATAAAATATTATATTACCGATTGTGTATTTTAAGGCTAAATTAAAATTTTTATTTGGATAATAGCATTTTCTTCTTTTTACAAACATTAACAAGGTATATATATACATATATATATATATGTATATGTGTATATATATGTGTGTGTGTGTTTTTAAAATAACAATTTTCAAAAAGGGGGAGGGCTGGCAAAATAGGCTACCAAATGCAGCCTAGAAGTTGCTCAAAGCCTCCAGCAGCAAAAGTTGCTTCGGTAAAAGAAACATGGGTGGAGGTGGTGTGTTCGCAAAAGAGAGAAAAAATGGAGGGAAAGAGGGAGAGATCGGGGAAGGGTACGGGAGGGGGGAGACCGATTAGCTGTCAGTGCCACCATCTCCGACGTTGCCTCTGTTGCTGTCGACGAGAGAGTGAGAGAGAGAGAGAGAGAGAGAGAGAGAGAGAGAGAGAGAGAGAGAGAGAGAGAGAGAGAATGAACGAGAAGAGAGGTAGAAACGGATAGAACAGTGAAGGGAAGGGGAGGTGTCATGCGCGCGACGAAGAAAAGGAAATAGAAGATGATTGGCGTCACCTCCAACGTGATCCCTCACCATCAGCGAAGGAGGAAAACACAGAGAGAAGAGAATGATCCACATGAGAGAAAGAAAGGGAAGAAATTGCACCACCATCGCTGAACCTCTGTGCCAGCGCCAACCCCTACTGCCAGCTAATTCTCAACCAAGGGTTCCATTTATTTTCGATTTCTCTCTGATTGGGGTGGGATTTCACACTAATCCTGAATAAATTTGATATATATGTGTTAAATTTAATCGATTGCTAGCTAGGTTAAATCGTGGTGAAATTTCTTGAAAAGCCTAGGGCCTACTTTTGAAATTGGGAATCCTAACTTAATTGACTTTGTGAAAATGTTAGTTTTTGTCAATCTAGACCATGTTTAGACCATGGCTAACTTGTCAATTTGGGAGTCGATTGGATATCGCAAAAATCATATATAAAAGCAAGGGTTCGGTTTGGGTAAATTGGGCAGAATGGGGATTTGGTAAAATTTCCTCAAATTGACCTTTGTTAGATAGAATTGACATGAAAATGGACCTATGGTCCTAATTTGAGACAATTTGAAAAATCAGAATGATAGTAGGGAAAATTGACGGGTTTAAGGAAAATTGGGGACTTTGGGTTTTAAACCCTAATTTGGTGAATTAATTGTTATTGTAATCAATTGGAGCTCCTTATGATGTGGTTCCATTAGGTTTGGATGAAATATCTTACTTGATATATGCATATTAATATATTTATACATGCCTCATGTATGTTTAATAGAAATTGATAAGGTATAAGGTTTGGAAAGGGTGTTAGTGAGATAATGATAGGGTACTCATTAGGTAAATGTGCATGTTTAGACGCCATTGGTGGTATGTTGATGTGAGAGAATGTTTCGGGTGGATCGAGTATGATCTAGTGAGGATCCTTAGGTGTGATCCAGTGAACGCTACTAGATGGTGATTAGAACCATTTGGTTCTTGTCTAGAGTGTACTAAAGGTTAGGGTTACGTACCCTTTGCGAGATGATATTTGTGGTCATAGGTTTGTTTTCGAAAATGATCTTGGTTATGTGTGTCATCTTTGTAGAGTTCTTACTGTAAGTGTAATCATCGAGTTCCCAGATATGTTTGTGTTAGACCAGTCCTCGTTTGGCATGATGTGTTGCATCATACAGTCGATGGCCTAAGTAGGTGACGTGTAGTCGTCACAAAGATATGTTTAGGTGCATTGCAACGGTCATAGAAATGTGTTGAGGTAACGTGTAATTACCAAGAGAATTTTTCGTGTTGATGTGTGATTGATATATTGTTTGATTGTTCATGTGTCTACGTGAGAATCCATTTTCCCGACTATGACCTGTAGATCTAGGGGCGAGTTAGCGGTGTGGGTGAGTATAACCATGGTTGTATTCATGAGTGCTTTAGTGTGGTAGCCAGGGGCTTAGAATTGCTTGTGTAAAATGTGATTGGATTGTGGTCTAGTGAGTGGCACGGGTAGTTAATGGTTGACAAACGGGAAGCCTGTATGGCTTAGTTATATGTGTGTGATCTTACGTGTCATTTTCAATTTGCGAAACCGCGTGGTTCTATGTGGATGGTGTACCTCATGGCAATTGTGTGTGTAAGTTGGTCATGATATTCTTATTGTTGATATCTTTCTTATGATGTTCTTATTATCGATATCTTTGTTGCGATATCCTTACTGTTGATATCATTATTTTTGATATCCTTATTATCGGTATCTTTGTTGGGATATCCTTATGTGTTGCGTTTGGTTGCGGTATTTTGAGATTTGTTGGGCCAACTTAGGTTTTCTCTTGATTTGGATAAATTGAATATGTCATTCTTATAGTAAAATATATGTGGATTAGTGAAGTATAATTATTTGATACATTTTCATTGGATTCACACACCATCTTAGTCATGGTGTGCTATACGGGTCGGCCAAGCCTTCAAACTTCGATTTGTAAAATCGTGTGCTATATGGGTCGGCCAAGCCTTCAAACATCGGTTTATAAAATCGTGTGCTTTACAGGTTGGCCAAGCCCTCAAACTTCGGTTTGTAAAATTGTGTGCTCGGATTAAATAAAGGTCGGTCAAGCCTTCAAACTTCGATTTATAAAATTGGGTGCTATACGAGTTGGCCAAGTCTTCAAACTTCGATTTATAAAATCATGTGCTGTACGGGATGGCCCTGACCTCAAACTTGGGTTTATAAAATCGTGTGCTTGGATTAAATAAAGGTCAGTCAAACCTTCAAAGTTCAGTTTGTAAAATTATGAGTTCATATTGAATAAAGGTAGTGTGAACATATACTCCCATAAGGTTTCATAAGCCGGGTATGCAATAATAAAGGTTTTAATGGATGTTAAATGCTATTTACATATCATGAATACATGTCATCTATTGCATACTCATTTTCATGTATATCGTATGTATCATTCGATTATTGTCTCTGACATTAGTTGGGATGGAGTTTGATCGTGATATGTGGTATGTGTCCTATACGACATTCAGAGTAGTTAGCCCATGGGGTTGGTAAGGTCATTGAGGACCAAGTATGTGTGTATGTGTGTGTGTAGACCGTTACTACATGCAACTGAGGTATGTGTAAGTCGGCACCTTATACGAATTGGGTATGTGTACGCGAGTGAACAAACCCATATAGGGCATACTTTAGGGATAACCAAAAAAATGTTTTAATGAACCGACATAAAGAAAAACAGTTTTCATAAGAAAAATGAAAGGAAGCAAATAAAACAAGTTTTATGAAACATTTTTAAAACTTGAGTCATGTGAATATAGTTTCTAATAAAACTTGGAATGAGATTCCTCTTTTTAATGGCATTATGATATTCACATGCTTGATTCACATATTATTCATTTTTATTCATTGGTTAGTGTATTTCCTATACGAGCGTTCGTTCATGTTGTTGTAATCCCACTTTTCACGTTCTACGTGGATTACTTGGCATTGCTGGAAGACGTGCTTCATCCCTCAGTTGTATCATTTGTTGTAGTAGTTAATTTTATGTGTTTAGCTCTGTTTAAATTTTATACTATTAGGTTGTAAGTGTAAGGAATTGACCCTAATTTACACGTACGGTGTTCAGTTAGGTGGTTCGATTTTCAAACTTAAAGTACTTGTTCTCAAATAGTATTTTAACTTTGGATTCGATCCTTATGGGTTTTCGACTTACCCTTTTTTTGGGTTGAGTGTTATATTGTCACATGTTATCGTGGGAGGTTTCGAGGCGATCAGACGGAAACTCATTGCGTTTTACATTGTTTTTTGTGTCGTGCATTCAGTAGCCAAGCGCTCGACTGCAAGGGAGTCCGCTCGAGCGCACTTAGGTCGGTTAGACCTTTAAATGCTACGAAGTGTTTGGGTTTTTTTGAGAAAATATAAATTTTCTCTTTCCCTTCTCTCTAGAACTTGATACCAGAGGCTAGGGCTTGGATTTTTACAGATCTGGAGGCTTTGGGTTGGATTTTGGACCTGCACGCTTGATCCGGGAGTTGATGGCTACGTATTCACCGAGCTAGATTTTGATTCTGACAGTGTTAGCTAGCCTTGTTTTGGCTTTTTCAGCTTTTGATTTTCTTACGAGGTAGGGAACGACCTAGTCTTGAACTTCTCATGTTGTATGTAAAGCTAATTTCATGTATTTATAGCTATTATGCTGGTTATCATGCTTTTTATGCTAGTTTTGCATATTTCAGGTCTCGGGTTCCGATCTTCTCAGAAACATTTTAGCTTTCCTTGGTTGTGAGCATGATTATGAGGTATCTATCTTTTTAGATGTGGATTTGCATATTTTATGCTTGGATTGTGTTGTTTGCGATATTTAGTAGTTTTACGCTTTATCGGGCTTAGAAATAAAATAATGAGAAATAAGTTAGTTTTCCTCTATTACTATAGGGATTGTGATTCATCTGTGCTTTCATAATTTTGATTGGATTGCCGTAGATAAAATCATGTACAAACTAAGTGTTTTCGAAATTTGGGATTTTTGGCCAAAAACAGTTTTTGGAGTGTCTTTTTCCAAAACAGGCTCGCTTTTTAGGTAAATGGCGAGGGTTGGACCTTACGGTTCCAAGGTGGTACTTTTCAGCCAAGTCCCAGATGACTGGGTAGGTGTTGAATTAAAACATTTGGCTTTAAAATCAAACCTTTTACTTTTGAACTCAACTTATGATTCAACCCAAATTTGGATCCATGTTTTCTCCCCATGAGCCTACGGGAAAGGCCGGGAGGTGGTTTTATGTTTTCTCCCCGCGAGCCTACGGGCGAGGCCAGGAGGGCTTTTCTATAGTTCTCCCCGCGAGCCGGTTGTGACGAGGTCGGGAGGGGTTGCTAAACAAACCGTTTTATATAGAAAATATGATATGTGGTAAACTGTTTAGTTTTAAACTTAAAACTATATATTTATCTGGCTTTAGATAAATTTTGTTTGCATATTGCATGCCATCCTCATAAAGCATGTTTAGTTGTTGCATAGTTTGTTCCCTACGAGCCTGTAGCTCACGTTGTCTATGACAACAAACACGTGATCTCGGAAAGGAGATAGCGGATTGAGGCGGGAGCTCGGCGGAGTCGATGGAAGCTATTTGCTTATCTTTTGGTTTATGTATTGTGTATATACATAAGACTTCTATAAACATAGGGAGAACATGTGGTTTACGTATTAAGTTGAAGTTATTTCCTTAGTACCTTGCATGTTTAAGTTTATGGTTATTAAGCTTTGAGGCCTTGGTTTTTGTTTATTTCAGTTTTGTTTAGTTCATAAGATGTATGTTGTGAGGTCGACGTGCCGGGTGGGTATATTGGGTTCCATTTGGCTAGCTTTCATTTCGGTTGAAAAAGCATGGTAGTTTAGTTTTAATAGTTTCTCAAAAAAAAAAAATAACAGTTTTCTAGCTTTTAATAAGTGTTTTCAAGTGGAAAGAGTTTCTTTTGTTATACCCATCTTCGTAAACCTTGTTTTATTCGGTTAAAGGTATTTTGAGGTACAAAGGTGAAAAATAAAATTTTGGCACTTAAACTGATCCTTCAGCAAATATCCTCTGCCATGCCACCGCTCGACCGGTGTGAGGGTCTGCTCGAGCGATCCCCTGTTTTCTGTATATCCAAAAATTATTTGATTTTTGCTCAACTTTGGGGGTGCGATTACATGGTGTGAGGCACTTTTTAAAGTAAATCATTTATGTTATTTTTAGTATAAAATAGTTCCTTAGGCTAAGGCTTGGTTTGGTTTTCATCTGGACTAAAACTTAACTTTTCTACATTTTTAAATCGGTAGATTTTCAATTTCGGCTTGGGCTGAGTTTTCGGTTCAGGTCTTCTTGGTAGTTTTTAGTATGGCGGGTTTTGGGGCGTTACAACTTGGTATCAAAGCTCTAGGTATGAATACCTAAGGAGTTGTGAAAATTTGAGAGGGTTATTTGCATGTTGCATTCATGTTTTGGCGTGCATGTTTGAATTTTTGATTTGTTCAACCTGCGCATGCTATGTGTTATATAGGCATAGGGACTAGACTCAAAGATGATTTGTCTTGCCTTGGCGTCTGTTAAACTTGTTTGGAGTTCCAGTTGGGCGAGCGTTCATCTAACATTCTTCTAGCAAGATAACTAAGTAGGCTAACCGGATTGACTTATCATTCCAATAGTTCTATCCCGTTATATGTTACTTGTCAATTGTCTTAACATCCTTCTAGATGGGTACTGGTCATTTTATGATGTGTATCCCTCGTATCTTTCGTACAGAGTGATGCTTCCACACAGTGGTAAAGGTCGGGGCGGGAGCCGCGGCCGGGGCCGAGTAGATGACCAGGTGATAGGAGAGGGAGGTGCGTATATTCAGTAGGACCGAGTCAGGGGGAACAATCCCGTTCAGCAGGAGCCGATCATGGGGGAGGTCCACACACCGCCAGACCCCGTTGTGGATGGCGCTCCATTTCAGTAGGAATCAGTACAGGAGGTAAACGTCTTACAGAAAAATTTTAACGACTATGCATGCGATAGCAGAGGCGGTAGTGGGAAGCAATCAAGCCCCCAAACCACGAGCTATGATTGTGATGCTGGAATTCAGACAGATGGATCCACCTGTGTTTTCTGGGGAACCTGACCCCATGGTAGCAACGGACTGGTTTGAGTCGACCCTTCTTATCTTTCACATGTTGCAGATAGTGGAGGGAGGCATACGTGTGAGCTTGGTTACGTATTAGCTGGAAGGAGAGGCACGTGAGTGGTGGAAGTGGGTTAGGATCGCCATCTAACCCACCTTTAATGGAACTTGATTTTCATTCGAGCGGGTGTTCTAGGTGAAGTATTTTCCTCTTTCCAAGAAGGACAGATATAGGCAGGAGTTTACCGACTTGGAGTAGGAGGGTATGACAGTTCTATAATATGAGTCACGATTTTCCATGCTATCTCACCATGCTCCAGAGGCGATTCAAACTGAGGAGTTCAAGATGAGGAGGTTCGATAGGGGTTTGCGGCCAGCCATTAGGGATAGGATGTATTGTTCTGACATCCACTCCAATACGAAGGCGTTGGAGACAGCAGTTCGGGTGGAGAGGATGTTGGCTAAGATTCGTCGGGCTAAAGAGGCTAGGCATCCTCAAAGGGGTTTGGGAGGATAGTCGGAGAGGCAGTCTCGAAAGAGAGTGAGGGTTGGAGGTTCAAGACCCGCACCATCTGGTGACGGATCATCTGTAGTTCCTACGGGACGTCTGGGTTTACAGACGGGGGCATGTTATTGGTGTGGTCATACGGGACATCTCAAGCGAAATTGTCCGTAGCAGGGTAGAACATAGAGTCAGTAGCAGAGCCATACTAAGGCTCGAGGAGGGAACACATCGGTGTGTTATACTTACGGTTGATCAGGCCATTACAACAGGGAGTGCCATCAGTGGGAAGGTGCACAGAGCACCGCATTGGGATAGTCTAGGTTTGCACCGCAAGGCAGTGGTCCGCCTCAGCAGCAAAAGTTGGCTTTAGTTCAGCCACGGCGATTTGGGGTACCATCCAGGGGAGGTTATCAGAGCTCTAGAGGCGACGGTAGGTTGCAGCAGACCCATGGATGTGTCTTTACGCTACCAGAGCCGAGTTCATCAGTGGTAGCTTCGGGGGGTATTGAGACCCCCACCGGTACGTCGGTTATGCGAGGTACATTTCGTGTATATCATTCATGGGCACGAGTTCTTATTGATACAAAGGCATCAGACTCGTTTATTGCTTCTTCTTTTGCTATGGCTTTTGGGCTTAGAGACGGAGTACCTGGATAACACTTTATGTGTAGAGACACCGATAGGCGATATAGCTACATTGCGACATGTCTGTAGAGAGTGCAAGTTGCGGATTACGGAACACCTCTTGTTGTTCGATCTTATCGTTCTTAACATCTAAGCCTTTAACGTTATATTAGGCATGGATTGCCTGGTGGCGTATCGGGCTCCAATAGATTGCGATAGACGGAAGGTAATCTTTAGTACTTCGGGTGGGTTCCATCTTTCTATCGTTGGCGACCAGGACGATGGCGTAGTGCCTTTTTGTTATCTTACGTGCAACGGTGGCGATCTTAGCGTTCTCCTATCTACCTTGCGGATCAGTGATGATCATTCTACTTCTGTGGAGTATCCTTCTATTTTTGAGGAGTTCCCTGATGTTTTCCCTCATAACCTGTTCGAGTTACCACCTCAACGGGAGGTAGAGTTTTCGATTGATCTTATTCGGGCGATAGCCCTTATCTCTATGTCCTCCTATCACTTTGCACCTGGAGAGTTGGAGGAGTTGCGGACACAGATACGGGAGCTTTAGGAGAAGGTATTTATATGCCCTTGTACGTCACCTTGGGGATCGTCAGCCTTGTTTGGAAAGAAGAAGGATGGGTCCTTACACCTTTGCATTAACTATCGAAAACATAACCAGGCGACGGTTAAGAACAAGTACCCGATTCTGCGGATTGACGATCTCTTTGACTAGCTGAGAGGTGTGACATGTTTCTCGAAGATTAATCTTTGATCTGGTTATCATCATCTACGGATTATGGAGGAGGGTATTCCAAAAACAACGTTCTGCACACGTTCCGGGCTCTATGAGTTCTTGGTTGTGCCATTCGATCTGACGAATGCGCCGGTGACATTCATGGATCTCACGAACCGGATCTTTCACCCAAGCCTTGACCGGTTTTTAGTTGTGTTTAGGGATAAAATTTTGATATGCTTGTTGTCAGAGAAGGAGCATAAGGAGCATCCCTAGATTTCTTTACTGTTGCTTCGGGAGCACCGTTTATATGCTAAGCTCAGCAAGTGTGAGTTTTGCCTTCGGGAAGTATGATTTCTCGGGCACACGATTTCGGCAGGAGGGGTAGCTGTAGACCCTTTAAAGATAGAAGCGGTGATGAGTTGGGAGCGGCTGAGGAATGTATTCGAGATACGAAGTTTCTTGGGCCTTGCGGATTACTACAGGCATTTTGTTACATACTTCTCATGCGTGGCGGCACCTTTGACACGTCTTACCCAAAAGGCTATACCTTATGTCTACAACGAGGAGTGCGAGTCCGTTTTTCAGGAGCTGAAGGCCCGGTTGACCAGCGCCCCTACTCTGATTGTTCCTGAGAGAGGACTACGCTATTTGTTATTTTCCGATGTGTCTTTTGAGGGTTTGGGTTGCGTGTTGATGCAACTCGAGAAGGTGGTAGGTTACGGTTCACGGTATTTGAGGACGCAAGAGTGGAGTAATCCTACTCATGATTTGGAGTTAGCAGCGGTTGTCTACGCACTGAAGTTGTGGAGACATTATCTCTACAGCGAGTGCTTCAATGTTTTCTCAGATCATAAGAGTATGCGCTATCTGTTTTCCATAGAAGAATCTCATTATACGACAGAGGCAGTGGATAGAGTTTCTCGGTGATTACAACTATGTCTTACAGTACCATCTAGGGAAGGCTAACATGGTAGACGAAGCCCTTAGTCGAAAATTGTTTTGTAGTTTTGCTAGTGTGGCAGCACGGGAGTGGAGTATGCTTGGGGAGATTAGTGCCTACGATCTACACCTTAGCGGAGCCGATGGTGGGCCTATATTGTTCTTGGTTATTCTACAACCAACCCTTATCAGTCAAGTTATTAAGGCACAACAGACAGACACGGAGTGCCTGAAGCTTAGAGATCGGATATTAGCCGGAGGTGACGTCGAAGGGTTATCTATTTATACGGATCACAGCGTGAGATTTGGTGGTCGAATCATCGTACCAGAGTCTTGCAGAGCTAACGTCCTTCGTGAGTCTCACCATTATATGCTTGTAGTACATCCTGGTGGGACGAAGATGTACCATGACTTACGTCGACAGTTTTGGTGAAGGGGGGTGAAACGAGACAACACTTTGTTCATTTCGCGTTTCCTTACCTGTCAGCAAGTAAAGGCCAATCACTAGAGGCCGGCAGGCCTGTTGCAGCCATTACCTATTTCGGAGTTGAAATTGGAGCATATTGTTATGGATTTCATTACCGGACTTCTTACATCTCTGAGGCAGTACGACACAGTTTGGGTAATAGTCGATCGGCTCATCATGTCAATGCATTTCCTTCCTATACGACTTACCTATTCGATGGATCAGCTGAGTAGATTGTATATCTCTGAGATTGTTGGTCTACATTGCTGGAGCCGGCGAGCGGAAGCGTTAAAAAAAATTATTTTTAATTAAAATCGTCCGTTCTTCATGAAACAAAAAGCAAGAAGCGAAGATCCATGCAAGGTTTTAGAATTCTTACCGATTGAAATCCCGTCGTCGGATTTCAATTGTTCCAAACTGTAGGAGAGACCACCTCGGAGTCTTCTCACGTATATCCCCGGCACGTACTGTCTCCAGCGAGTGGGCGCCGATCCGAGACGGTTGTTCTTGGCTTCTACACACGAACCTTCAATCCCAAATCTTGGAGCAAAAAGCACCCATGGAGAGAGGAAGAGAGAGGTGCGGCCATGGGAGAATTAAGGTTAGAGAGATCAAGAGAGAATAATACAATCCTATCTCTTTTATCTCTAATTAATTGAATATTCCCATCCATCCATAAAATTAGAAAATAAGATAACTCTAATTCCTAAATTTGAGCATGGAAAATATTTAATTTCCACCCCCTTAGGGCCGACCA
>JAULLE010490454.1:0-10686 GCA_035668155.1 Sarracenia purpurea
CGGCTTGCAAAAGCCCTAGATCAAGCTAAGCATCTTGTCATTCCTATTTGGTAAATCCACCAAGTATGGATGCCTAGAGCTCGGCTAGTCATGAAACCTGTAAGAGTTCAGTCTGGAAAAGCCCTATCTCAAACTAGGTATCATGTCATTCCCATTTGGTAAATCCACCAAGTGTGGATGCCTGGAGCTCGACTGGCCATTGAACTCCCTTGAGCTCAGCATGGAAAAGTCCTAGCTCAAGCTGGGCATCTTGCCATTCTCATTTGGAAAATCCACCAAGTACGGATGTCGGGAACTCGATAGGTCTTGAAACCGCATAGATCTCGGCCTACCAAAGCCCTAGCTCAGGCTAGGCATCTTGCCATTCTCATTTGGAAAATCCACCAAGGTTGGATGCCTGGAGCTGTGCTGGTCATGAAATCAGCTACAGTTCGGCTTGCAAAAGCCCTAGCTCAATCTAGGCATCTTGCCATTCAAGTGTAGATTCCTGGAACTCGATTGGTCATTAAACTGCCTAAAGCTTGACCTGAAAATTCTTTAGCTCAAGCAAGGCATCTTATGATTCCCATTTGGCAAATCCACCAAACATCGATGCAAAAGCCCTTGCTCGACTGGTCATGAAACTGCCCAGAGCTCGGCCTGCAAAAGCCCTTGCTCGACCTAGGCATCTTTCCATTCTCATTTGGAAAATCCACTATGGTTGGAGACTTGGAACTCAGTTGCTTATGAAACTGCGAAGAGTTGGCTCTGCAAAAGCCCTTGCTTAAGCTAGGCATCTTGTCATTCCCATTTGGAAGATCCACTAACTGTGGATGCCTGGAGCAAGGCTAGTTGTGATACTACATACAGTTCAGCCTGTAAAAGCCCTAGCTTAAGTTAGACATCTTGTCATTCCCATTTGGAAAATCCACAAAGTGTGGAAGCTGGGAGCTCGGTTGGTCATGATACCGCTTAGTGCTCGGCCTGTAAAAGACCTAACTCAAGTTAGGCATATTGCCATTCATATTTGGTAAATCCACCAAGTGTGGAAGCCTAGAGCTCGGCTGGTTATGAAACCGCCTAGAGCTCGACCTGTGAAAGCTCTAGCTCATGCTAGGCATCTTACTATTCCCATTTAACAAATGCACCAAGTGTGGATGCCTAGAATTTAGTTGGTCATGAAATTAGTTAGATCTCGGTCTGAAAAATACCTAGCTTAAGATAGGCATCTTACCATTCTCATTTGGTAAATCCACCAAGGTTGGATGCTTGGGACTCTGCTATTCATAAAACCACCTAAAGCTTGGCCTGCAAAAGCCTTAGCTCAAGATAGGAATCTTGACATTCCAATTTGGCATGTCCATCAAATGTGCATGTCTGGAGCACGGCTGGTCATGAAACCGCCTAGAGGTTGGCCTACAAAACCCCTTACCTAAGCAAGGCATCTTACCATTCCCATTTGGTAAATCCAGCAAGTGTGGATTCTTGGAGCTCGGCTGGTCATGGAACCGCCTAGAGCTGGGCCTGTAAAATCCCTAGCACAAGCTAGGCATCTTACCATTCTCATTTGGAAAATGCAATAAGTGTGGATGCCTGGAGCTCAGGTTGTCATGAAAATCGCCTAGAGCGCAACATACAGAAGCCCTAGCTCAATCCAGGCTTCTTGCCATTCCTATTTGTAAAATCCACCACGTGTAGATGCTTGTAGATCGTCTGGTCATAAAACCGCCTCGAGCTCAGCCTAGAAATGCCCTATCTCAAGCTAGGCATCTTGCCATTACCATTTGGAAAATCCACCACGTGTAGATGCCTGTAGCTTGACTGGTCACCAAACCTCCTCGAGCTCGACCTAGAAATGCCCTAGCTCAAGCTAGGCATCTTGCCATTCCAATTTGGAAAATCTACAAAGTGTGGATGCGTGGAGCTCAACTGGTCATGAAACGGCTAAGTGCTCAACTTGTGAAAGCCCTAACTCAAGCTAAGCATCTTGCCATTCACATTTGGAAAATCCACAAAGTGTGGATGCCTGAAGCTCAACTAGTCATAAGACCATCTAGAGCTCAACCTACAAAAGCCCGAGCTCAACCTACATATCTTTCTATTCCCATTTAGCAATTCCATCATAGTTAGATGCCAGGAACTCGATTGGTCATCAAACTACCTAGAGCTTGGCCTGCAAAAGATCTAGCTTAAGCTAGACATCTTGTCATTCCCATTTGGAAAATCCACTAAGTTCAGATGTCTGGAGCACGGCTAGTCAAGGAACTGCCTAGAGGTCGACCTGCAAAACCCCTAGCTAGCGCTAGGCATCTTTCCATTCCCATTTGGTAATTCCAGCAGGTGTAGATGACTGTAGCTCGATTGGTCATCGAACCGCCTAGACCTCAGCCTGTGAAAGCCTTAGCACAAGCTAGGCATCTTGTCATTCTCAATTGGTAAATGCAACAAGCGTGGATCTTTGGAGCTTGGCCGATCATGAAACCACTTAGAGCTCGGCCCATAAAAGCCCAAGCTTAAGCTGGGCATCTTTCTATTCCCATTAGGTAAATCCATCAATTGTGGATTCCTGGAGCTCGACTGGTTATGGAATTACCTAGAGCTCAGCCTGCAAAAGCCCTAGCTCAGGCTAAGTATCTTTCCATTCTCAATCGGAAAATCCACCGAGGTTAGATGCCTGGAACTCGGTTGGTCATGAAACTGCCTAGAGCTCGGCCTGGAAAAGATCTAGCTTAAGCTAGGCATCTTGCAATTCCCATTTGGCAAATCCACTAAGTGCAGATGTCTAGAGCACGACTGGTCAAGAAATCGCCTAGAGGTCGGCCTGCAAAACCCTTTGCCCAAGCTAGGCATCTTAACCTTCCCATTTGGTAAATCCACCAAGTGTAGATGCATGGAGATCGACTAGTCATGAAACCGCATAGATCTCATCTTGCAAAAGCCCTAGTTCAAGCTAGGAATCTTGTGATTCTCATTTGATAAATGCACAAACTGTAGACGCTAGGAGTTTGGTTGGCCATGAAACTGCCCAGTGATCGGTCTTTAAAAGCCCAACTTAAGTTAGGCATCTTGCCATTCCCATTTGGAAAATCCACTAAGTGTGGATGCCTGGAGCTCAACTAGTTATGATACTGCCTAGTGCTCAGCTTGGAAAAGCCCTA
This sequence comes from Sarracenia purpurea, assembly GCA_035668155.1. NCBI lineage: Eukaryota > Viridiplantae > Streptophyta > Magnoliopsida > Ericales > Sarraceniaceae > Sarracenia > Sarracenia purpurea. Next base: position 3,138 of record JAULLE010490454.1, read on the forward strand.
GCTCAAACTAGTCATCTTACTATTCATATTTGGCAAATCCACAAAGTGTGGATACCTGGAGCTCAACTGGTCATGGAACCGCCTTGAGCATGGCTTGGAAAATCCCTGGCTTAGGCTATGCTTCTTGCCATTCTCATTTGGAAAATTGACTATGGTTGGATGCTTGGAACTCTTCTTATCATGAAACCACCTAGAGCCTGGCCAACAAAAGCCCAAGCTCAAGCTAGGCATCATGCCATTCCCATTTGGTAAATCCACCAAGTGTAGATGTCTGGTGCACAGCTGGTCATTAAACCGCCTAGAGGTCGACCTACAAAACCCTTAGCTCAAGCTAGGCATCTTGTCATTCCCATTTGCAAAATCCTCTAGGTGTAGATGCATGTAGCTTGACTGGTCACCAAACCGCCTCGAACTCGACCTAGAAATGGCCTAGCTCAAACTAGGTATCTTTCCATTCCCATTCGGAAAATCCACCAAGTGTGGATGAATGCAGCTCAGCTGGTCATGAAATGACCAAGAGCTCAGCTTGCCAAAGCCCTAGCTCAAGCTAGGCATCCTACCATTCGCATTTGGAAAATCCATAAAGTGTGGATGCCTTGAGCTCGACAAGTCATAAAACCACGTAGAGCTTTGCATACAAAAGTCCTAGCTCATCCTGTATATCTTGATATTCTCATTTAGTAATTCCATCGAGATTGGATGCCAGGAAGTCGATTAGTTATGAAACTGCCTAGAGCTTGGCCTGCAAAAGATTTAGCTTAAGCTAGGTATCTTGTCATTCCCACTTGGAAAATCCACAAAGTTTGGATGTCTGAAGCACGACTGGTCATGAAACCGCCAAGAGGTTGGCATGTAAAACCCCTAGCTAGCACTAGATATCTTGCCATTCCCATTTGGTAAATTCACTAGGTGTGGATGCCTGGAGCTCGACGGGTCATCGAATCACCTAAACCTCAGCCTACAAAAGCCTTAACACAAGCTAGGCATCTTGTCATTCCCAATTGGTAAATGTAACAAGAATGGATCCCTGGAGCTCAGCCGATCATCGAACCACTTACAGCTCGGCCCACAAAAGCCCAAGCTTAAGCTAGGCATCTTTTCATTCCCATTTCGTAAATCCACCAAGTGTGGATGCTTGGAGCTCGGCTTGTTATGGAACTACCTAGAACTCAGCCTATAAAAGCCTTAGCTCAGACTAGACATCTTTCCATTCTCATTTGGAAAATCCACCAAGGTTGGATGCCTAGAACTCGGCTGGTTATGAAATTGCCTAAAGCTAGGCCTACAAAATCCCCAGCTCAAGCTATACATCTTGCAATTTCCATTGGGAAAATCTACCAAGTGTAGATGTCTAGAGCATGGCTAGTTAAGAAGCTGCCTAGAGGTCGGCCAGCGAGACCCTTAGCTCAGGCTAGGCATCTTACCATCCCATTTGGTAAATCCACTAAGTGTGGATGCATGGACATCGACTGGTCATGAAACTGCCTAGAGCTCGTCCTACAAAAGCCCTAGCTCAAGCTAGGCATCTTCCTATTCTCATTTGAAAAATGCACCAAGTGTAGACACCAGGAGTTTAGCTGGTCATGAAACTGCATAGTGCTTGGCCTATAAAAGCCCTAACTCAAGCTAAGCATCTTGCTATTCCTATTTGGAAAATCAACCAAGTGTGGATGCTGGGAGCTCAGCTGGTCATGATACTACCTAGTGCTCAGCCTATAAAAGCCCTAGCTCAAACTAGGCATCTAGCCATTTGTATTTGGAAAATCCATAAAGTGTGGATACCTGGAGCTTGACTGGTCATGAAATCGCCTCGAGCTTGGCCTGCGATAGCCCTAGCTCAATCAAGGCATCTTTCCATTCCCATTTGGAAAATCCACCATGTGTGGATGTCTGGAGCTCGGTTGGTCATAAAACCGCCTAGAGCTTAGCCTGCAAAAGCCCTGGCTCAGGCTATGCATCTTGCCATTCTCATTTGGAAAATTGACCATGGTTAGATGCTTAGAACTCAACTGGTCATGAAACCACCTAGAGCTTGGCCGACAAAAGCTCTAGCTCAAGCTAGACATCTTACCATTCCCAATTGGAAAATCCACCAAGTGTAGATGTCTGGTGCACGGCAGGTCATTAAACCGCCCAGAGGTCGGCTTGCAAAACCCTTAGCTCAAGCTAGGCATCTTCCCATTCCCATTTTATAAATCCACAATGTGTGGATGCCTGGTGGTCGTCTTGTCATGAAATTGATTAAAGCTCAACCTACAAAAGACCTAGCACAAGCTAGACATCTTTCCATTCTTATTTGGTAAATACAACAAGTGTGGATGCCTAGAGCTCGATTGGTCAAGAAATCGCTAAGAGCTAGGTATACAAAAGCCTTAGCTCAAGCTAGGCATCTTGCCATTCTTATTTGGAAAATCCACCAAGTATAAATGCTTGGAGCATGACTGGTCATGTAATCGCCTAAAGCTTGGCCTTGGAATGCCTCAGCTGAAACTAGGTATCTTGCCATTGCTATTTAGAAAATCCACAAAGTGTGGATACCTAGAGCTCAACTGGTCATGAAACCACTTAGACCTCGGCCTGCAAAAGCCCTAGCTCATCCTAGGCATCATGCCATTCTCATTTGGAAAATTAATCATGGTTGGATGCCTGAAACTCGGTTGGTCATGAAACCGCCTAGAGATCGGCCTACAAAAGCCCTAGCTCAAGCTTGGCATCTTGCCATTCCAATTTGGTAAATACACCAAGTGTAGATGCCTGAAGTTGGTCATCAAACCGTCTAGTGCTCGGCTGGTCATCAAACTCCCTAGTGCTCAGCCTATAAAAGCCCTAGCTCAAGCTAGGCATCTTACCATTCTGATTTTTCAAATCCACCAAATGTGGATGGCTAGAGCTCGGTGGCTTATGAAACCACCTAGAGCCCAGCCTGGAAAAGCCCTAGCTCAAGTTAGGCATCTTGACATTCTCATTTGAAAAATCCAACAAGTGTGTATGTTTGGAGCATGTTTGGTCATGAAACTGTCTAGAATTCGACCTATATAACACCTAAATCAAGCTAGATATCTTACTATTCCCTATTCGGTAAATCTACTAAGTGTGGATGCCTAGAGCTTGGCTGGTCATGAAACCAGCTAGAGCTCAGCTTGCGAAAGCCCTAGCACAAGCTAGGCATCTTGCCATTCTCATTCAGCAAATGCAACAAATGTGGATGGCTAGTGCTCAAAATTGTCATAAAGCCACTAAGAGCTCGGCATACAAAAGCCTTAGCTCAAGTAGGGCATCTTGCTATTCCCATTTTGTAAATCCACAAAGTGTAGATGCCTGGAGCTCAATTGGCTATGAAATCACCTAGAGCTTGGTCTGGAAAAGTTTTATCTCAAGCTAGGCATCTTGTTTTTCTCATTTGGAAAATCCACCAAGTGTGGATACTAGGAGCTTGGCTTGTCTTGAAAACATCTAGAGCTCACCTTATAAAAGCCCTAGCTCAACCTATGTATCTTGCCATTCTCATGTGGTGAATCAACCATGGTTTGATGCCTAAAACTCGATTAGTAATGAAACTTCCTTGAGCTTGGTCTTCGAAAGCCCTAGCTCAAGTTAGGCATCTTACCATTCCCATTTGGAAAATCCACCACGTATGGATGCCTGGAGATCGACTGGTTATGGAACTACCTAGTGCTTAACCTATAAAATTCATAGCTCAAGTTAGGCATCTTGCCATTCCCATATGGAAAATTCATCAAGTGTAGATTCCTGGACGTCGGCTGGTCACGAAATCGCCTAGTGCTCGGCCTGTGAAGGCCCTAGCTCAAGCTAGGCATCTTGTCATTCCTATTTAGAAAATCCACCAAGTGTGGAAGCCTAGAGCTCAGCTGGTCATAAAACCATCTAGAACTCGGCCAGGAAAATCCTTAGCTCAATCTAGGCAACTTGTCATTCCTATATGCTAAATCCACCAAGTGTTGATACCTCAAGCTCGACTGGTCATGGAACAAATAATAGTTTGGCATGCAAAATCCCTAGATGAAGATAGTCATTGTGACATTCCCATTTGATAAAGCCGTTGAGTGTGTATATTTATAGCACGACTGGTAATGAAACCGTCTAGAGGTCGGCCTGTAAAATCCTAGCTCACTCTAGGCATCTTACCACTCCATCTTGCTATTCTAATTTGGAAAATGCAACAAGTGTGGATGCCTAGAGATCCGTTGGTCATTAAACTGCCAGAGCTTAGCATATAAATGCCCTAGCTGAAGCTAGATATCTAGCCTTTCCCATTTGGCTAAACCATAAAGTGTAGATGTCTGGAGTACGGCTGGTCATGAAACCGCCTAGAGTTTGGCCTGCAAAACCCTAGCTCAAGCTAGATATCTTACCATTCTCATTTGGTAAATCCACCAAGTGAGGATGCTTGGAGCTCAGCTGGTAATGAAATTGCATAGAGCTCAGCCTGCAAAAGCCCTAACACAAGCTAAGCATCTTGCCAATCTCATTTGAAAAATGTAATAAGTGTGGATGCCTAGTGCTCGATTGGTTATGAAACTACCTAGAGCTCGGCATAAAAAAAGTCGTATCTCGAGCTGGGTATCTTGCCATTCCCGTTTTGTAAATCCACCAAGTGTAGATGCCTGGAGCTCGATTGGTTATGAAACGGCTTAGAGCTCGGCCTGTAAATGCCCTAGCTTAAGCTAGGCATCTAGTCATTTCCATTTGGAAAATCCACTAAGTGTGGATGCCTAAAGCTCGGTTTGTCTTGAAACCTCAAAGAGCTCGACTTGCGAAATCCCTAGCATAAGTTAGGCATATTGCCATTCCCATTTGGCAAATCCACCAAGCATAGATGCTTGGAGCTCATCAAGCCATGAAAATTCCTAGAGCTCAGCCTGTAGAATCCCTAGCTCGGACTGGGCATCTTGCCATTCTCATTTTGCAAATCCATGATGGTTGGATTCTCGAAACTCAGTCGGTCATGAAACTGCCTAGAGCTCGACCAGCCAAAGCCCTTGCTCAATATGGGATTCTTCACATTCCCATTTAAAAACTCCACCTAGTATGAATACCTAGAGCTCGGTTGGTTATGAAACTTCCATGAGCTAAGTCTGCAAAAGCCCTAGCTCAAGCTAAGCATCTTGTCATTCCCATTTGGAAAATCCACCATGTTTAGATGCCTGGTGCTCAGCTGATCATGGTATTGCCTAGTGCTTGGCCTGCAAAACCTCTAGCTCAAGATAGGAATCTTGCCATCCCTATTTGGCAAATCTAGTAAGTGTTGACACTTAGAGCTCGGCTGGTCATGAAATCGACTAGGGCTCGGCCTGCGAAAGTCCTAGCTCAGGCTAGGCATCTTGTTATTCTTATTTGAAAAATCCACCAAGGTTGGATACCTGGAACTCTGCTGGCCGTGAAACCACTTAGAGCTCGGCCGGTAAAAACCCTAGCTCAAGCTAGGCATCCTGCAATTCCTATTTGCCAAATCCAATAAGTGTGGATGTTTGGAGCATGGCTGGTCATGAAACCACCTAGAGTTCGGCCTATAGAACCCCTAGCTCAAGCAACACATCTTGCCATTCCCATTTAGTAAATCCACTAAGTGTGGATGCCTGGAGCTCGACTTGTCATGAAACTGCCTAGAGCTCGGCCTGTAAAAGCGCGATCTCAAGCTAGGCATCTTGACATTACAATTTGGAAAATCCACTAAGTGTGTATGTTTGTAGCGCGGCTGGTCATGAAACCTCATAGAGCTAAAGAATCAACAACTTCCTCAGATGAAACTTTAAGTTGTTCTGATAGTAAAATAGACCAATTAGAAAAACAATTTGTATAACAAGACCTAAATCGAATAGTCAGTCCAAAAATTTATCCTACTATTCTCACGAAAAATTGGCATATTAAACCAATCCCACCTGATCTACAATATGAAGAAAAATATTTAGAGAATCAATTCTCTGTATCCTCTAATAAATTTTATGAATAGAATCTTGATGGCTTAAGTGAACAAGGAATATTAAATAAGCTAAGTCATATGTCTATGGTTGCAAATAATTATATTAACAATCTATAAAGCACCCAAGCTAAAATTGTTGATTTACTTACTAATGGTTTTACTGGTACGCTTAAGTCATGGTGGGATAATTACCTAACTCAAGAATCTGGAGATCAAATTAAATATGCCGTTCAACTAGATGAAAATAAAATACCATTTTTTAACGAAGAAATAGGAATGGAAAATCCATATGGAATTAATACATTATTATATACCATAATTAAAAATCTTATCGGAACACCAAGTAATATTGTGTCCAGAATACATGATCAGCTTAGTAACTTACATTGTCCGACATTAAGCGATTTTAGATGGTATAAAGATGTTTTTACCTCTAGAGTTATGCCTAGAGAAGATAGTATAAAACCTTTTTGGAAAGAAAAATTTATTAATGGCCTACCTAATTTATTTGTCCATAAAATTAGAGATGTCTTAAGCCAACCTACAGGCACAATTGATTATGATAATTTAATTTATGGAGACATTATAAGCACTATACAAAAAGAAGGATTAAAAATGTGTAATGACATGAAAATTAATAAACAAATAAATAAAGACAAAAAGAAAGCTAAATATGAAATGGGTAATTTCTGTGAACAATATGGTTTACCTCCTGTAGCACCATCTAGGAAAAAATATAAATATGTCAAGACAAATAATAAACCTTATCCCATAGACCTTTTAAATATTCAAATTTATCTTAAGCATGCTTGGATAGGTCCGGAGTTGGGGTGGCTAGAGAGACACGTTGTGGGTGATATGTTTGGAGTTGGGAGATGACCGAACTGTCTGGGAAGATGGCGAAGGTGGATTCACCATACCCACACATGTCTAATGTGTGTATCGGGCCATCTAATTTTATAGTCGCACGACCATAGTACCCACACCAAGGATTATATGTGACTTACAGTAGTTAATGTGACTGCATGCCTCATAAAATACATAAAATGGCAGCCGGGTAATTGAGGCTTCTACAGTATGGGAGTCTGGGAAGGATGGGATATACACAACCTTCGCCCCGTAGCAAAAACAGTAATTGCTCCTCCCTTTCTGTGCCTTTAAGGCTTTAAGGTGAAGCTTATGACAACTGGAATGAAAGTTGGCATCTTCTTGTAAACAGCATGCGTTAGAGCTCGTTGACCTTCTTTTGTATATCTTGAGTGGAGACAAGCAAGCAACCTATTAGCAATGCTTGTTGAGTAAGGTTAGGTTTCGAGATAGTCCCCCATGCCGTTGAGTTTATAGTTCCCTGTCGATATTCGGAGACTTCATGTAGATGGCATATAGGCCTCATTTGATAATTGATGTAGATGTGGGGGATTAACAAGGAGGTGGGATTAGTATATTGATTAATTTGATTGATAATGAGGAGTGATTATGAATAATGTGGGATTAGTTTTTATTTTTTATTTTTTTGATTTAAGTAGGATCAGATATTGGACTAGACAAATTCATGTTTGTTTGGGGAGTGATTGGATTAGGTTTATGAATTTCCAGTAGTACCCTTGT
>JAULLE010490563.1:0-16393 GCA_035668155.1 Sarracenia purpurea
TTATTGGCAGATAGGTATTTTAGGGAATATTATTTATTTATTTTGAGAAGTATATATGTGGCTAATTGTTTTATACAATTAAATATATATACTTATTTTATTTTTAGTGTAATTAATTTTATGCTAAAAATATAACAAAATAAATAATTTATATTTTCCTAGGTGGCCGGTTTTAAAGAAGATTAGTTACCTAATTCAATATATATAGATATATGTGGATGTATCTTGGAATATATGGGAATTTGGAAGGTAATTAATCTAAGAGAGATTTATGGAGAATATTTCTCCCTCTCTCTTCCCCATGGCCGGCCCTAGCATTAGGGTGTTAAAATATATGTTTTATATATATATTATTTCATGTAATTAATGGAGAAGGATAAAATATATTTTATATATTTTATTTTTTCATTAATTAAAATGAGGGATTATATATATATACATGGATATAATTTTAAAACCCTAATTCTCATAATTACCTAAGCCTAGCCGCCCCCCTCTCTCTCTCCTCTCCTTCTTGCTTCAAGCTTCAAGGATCGGGAATGGAGGATAGTGTGTAAGAAGCCAAGGAGCCTCGTCTCGGATCGGTGCCCACCCACCGGAGGCGAGTACGTGCCGGGGATATACGTGAGAAGACCCGGGGTGGTCTCACCTTCAGATTGGAATCATAAGAAATCCTACGACGGGATTTCGTTCGGTAACGTTTTCTATAAACCTTGTATGTCGCCTCTTGTCTTTTGATTTCATGAAGAACGGGATGGATTTTTAATTAAAAATAATTTTTTTTGAAAACCCGACACTTCCGCTCGCCGGCTCCAACATATACAAGGTATGAATCACACTTTCACACTTATTTTGTAACAGATGGACTCTTCTTAATTATTTATTCTTTTCTTGAGACGACGTCGTTCGGCAGGTTTTGGTGTGCCTAGGGTCGTGGAATCATGGAATGCTTCGATTTTAAATTTTAATTTAAAATCGATATATATAAGGTTTTTTCGAAAAATCGGTTAAAATTTTCAAACAAAATTAAAATTTAATATCGATTCGAGGTCTGATGATTGCGTCATTTGAGTTAGAACCTTCGATTAATTATTCTAGAGTATCGTGACAAGTTTGGTGTTGTTTAGATAGGAGACAGGCATTTGTTTTTAAGATTTCAAGCCGAGACGGACATCAGGGGTCTGCTCGAGCAGTGGGGAGACCGCTCGAGCAGTCTATGTCGCCCATAATGCTTTTAAGCTACAGGTTTGGCACCGTTTCGGAGATATTTTCATTTCCTCTTCTTCTCTCTCTCTCTCTCTCTAGACAATGGGTGGCGATTTGGGATGCTTGGAGTTTGATTTGGAAGGATCCTTGAGGCTTGTTTGGTAAATTTTTGTAAGATTAATCTTTGAATTATGGTTTATCTCGCTTTCCTTTATGTATTCACCGATTCGATTTTTTATTTTGGTCTCTAGATTTGGTTTGGAGGCTTTCGGAGTTTGTTTCTTATTCTTCCCTCTTCTAAGAGGTAGCATCTACTCTAAACTTGAATAAATTGTGTATTTGTGTGTTAGATCATGGGTGTGATATGGGAAAAGTGAGTTTTTTAAGGAAATATAAAAAACCTTGGGTTGAATTTGAAAATTGGTGAAATTCATTGTTATAAATGAGTTCTTAGTATGGTATTGGAGGTATCTATCTTTTTAATTTTGGAGGAAAACATGTTTGGAAAAATGGCTTTGGACCGATTTGGGGGAAAATGTATAATTGTCGGAAAAGTGACTTTTTTGGTACAAATCTATGAAATTGAATTTAATTCTATGGAATTGGTATAAATATGGACCTATGATTCCAATTTGAAGTGTTTTGGAAATCGGAACGTGTTTTGGGAAAGTTGACGGGTTGGTCGACTTTATGGGTTTTTGGGTTTGAAGCCTTGGATTATTAGAATTTTCTTAAATTCTGTGTTTAGTAAGTTTATGACCATGCCTTGCATGTGTTAATCATGAAACCTCTATTTAGACTTGTTATGGAGAGTGTGCTATATATGTGAGATATATGTTCTCGGCACCTTTAAACGGATGATTACGATAAATAGTTAGTTCTGACGCTATTCTATTTCGTTTAGAGCACGCCTATCTTGTGTGATTGCAGAACGTTTGGTGTCATGGAAAACGTGCTTTAACAGTTAGAGAACCTAGTGAGGTAGCTTGTCAACTAATAGGCTTTTCACTTAATACGTGTTGGTTTGTATTGTGATCTTGAATCACTTTCTTGTTATATATACGTGCTTTTATATACACTTAAGTGGATAGGTTGTATAGTCCTTGTTTGGAGTTGATTGTATCCCTTGATAGGTCGATACATAAGTATAGATACTTAGGGTTTGGTTTCTGTGAGAGACGATGATGTTAGGTGGGTTAGAGATGACTCCGTAAGGATCCTTAGATATGATCCTGTGATTCAGTTGTGTGGTGGTTGGAACTTTTAGTTCTTAACCCTAGGTGTTGTCCTATGGATTTCCGGTAGGATGTCCTTAGTAAGAAGAGTATTGTGGGTGAAGGTGGTGAGGTGATGCTATCTGAGGAATAGTTGGGAGTGTTTGGAGTCCATTGAGTCATGTGGTTTAGACGTGTGGTTTAATCCTAACTCTTTCTTTATAACACTTTACTCATAATTAAGGTTTGGAATGATTTCATAGAAATTCTTATGGATTTGCGTGATTGTGTTCAAATATGTAAAATGGAACCCAAACTAAGTATGTTAATAATGATCCTACACTTAAAAACTTTTTACTAAAAATTTCCTACATCACGAATCTTTCATCTTTTCAAACATGGGTTTTGAGTTAGCTTGGGCGTCCATTTTTACATTCTAAAATGATGACTTGTGGAGCATTATAATCTTGTGAGGGGATTCATTATTCATAGAGAAATTTTTTTTGAAGATCTTAGATTTCTTTAAAATCAAACATTAACTTTGAGTCTCGGTGGTTACTTCTCACTTTAGAGGGGGTTTGTCGTTGGATGAGCGTGTTATCCGAGGGTATGAAGCTCCTGATGTTGACGGGTGCGTGAGGCACATGCGTAGATGGGTATCTGTCATGATCAAGTACCTAGGGACGTGTTGAGGTGATGTGTAGTTACTGTGTGAACGTGTAGCGGTGGCGTGAGGTTATTTAAGTGACTAACTCTTGTGTGAGTATAACCTATACCATTTTGCGAATTTTTGGGTATGGTGGCCACGGGTGTGGTAATGCATGTATGAGATGCATTGTGAGTATAGCCCTTGTTAGCGATACGAGATTATTACTAGTTATGATGCGGATTGCTTGTGTGGCTTAGCTGTTGTGTGTGATCATACTTGTTGTCTTCAGTTTGTAGAACTGTACATGTGTATGTGGTAATCGTACCTCATGACTTGGATTGTTGTGTACGTGGGTAATTAGGTAACGTGTTTAGTTAATGTTAGAACATGTATCGCTCGGGTGGCATATGTTTGATTATTCAGGGAGTGTCGATCCATATGGTTAAAGCCTGTGAAGGTATGAGTTATCTTACCTCCGTGTGAGTTATTTGGGTGTGCCGACCCCTCGACTTCTGGTCATAAATGATGAGCTTGTGGGTGTGCCAAGCCCTCGACTCTGGGTTGTGAATGATGAGCGTGTGGGTGTGTCGAACCCTCGGCTACGGACCGTAAATATGAGCGTGTGGGTGTGCCGAGCTCTCGGCCTTGAGCCGTAAATATGAGATTGTGATTATTAGGAGTACCGAGCCTTCGATTTCGGGCCGTAGAGTATGAATTATACCATAGCTGAGTTTTCAGTCGGTAGGAACATGTAGGGCTAGTAGGGGCCAGATATGTGTGGGTGGATCGGCTCTACGAGCAGACCGGGTTATGTGTGTGTGTGAGCCGGCACCTTGTGCAGACCTGGTGTGCGTGTGTGGATGAGTAATCCCTACAGAGTATATTTTTGGTAATCCTGAAAATGGTTTAAAGAACTGAGAATGTGAGAAAATATTTTGAAGGAAAGAAGTGGATAAAACAAGTTTTCAGAAATGTTTTTAAAACTTGAGTCATGTGAATACAGTTTTAACAAATCTTAGATCGAGGTTCCCTTTTTGACTGGGTTGGTGGTATTCACATGCTCCGCTCACATGTTTTGCATTTTTATTCACTTATAAACTACATCCTATACGAGCATTCGCTCATGTTATTGTAATCCCACCTTTTTAGGTTCTGTGTGGATGGCTGGGCATAGCTGGGAGGAGATATTCTATCATTTCTTTACTTTTCTAGTACAGTTGTTGGATCTGTTTAGCATGTTATTACTTTATCCATTTCAGATTTTACTGTAGAATTATATGGCCATAAGGCCACCTTTATGTTTATCTTTGAGATGTATATTTAGAGATAAGTCTGTTGGTTATCGTGGATCGGATTATTTTTATAATTGTGATTATATTTTACTTTCATAGGTTGTTATTTTCGGCATTAGTCAAAAAAATAGAGGAAATTTTGTCAAAATTTTCTAAAAAAAATATATACCGGGTTAGAATATTTTTGAGTGTAGACTAACATAATCGGTTGTATTATGTTATTGCTGATAAATTGGTTTTTTATTCGTCATTAGTTGATCTGTTACAAATTAGTATCAGAGCTGTAGGTTTGAATATTTAGGTCCGTGGGAAGGGTTGATCACGAGAGTGGAGTGTTTTGCGGTTAATGCCCGTGTTAGACATGTGTGAGTTAGTGTGTCTGGTTGATGATAGCATATTAGATTTCGATCCTATGTGTTATGTATTATATGTGAGCATGAAGGTTGGACTTTGGGATGAATTTTCTTGTCTTGAGCGTCCAGCTAACTGATTTAGGGTTCAAGTTAGGAAAGCATTTGGCCGATGTTATTCCGGATAGGAAATCCAAACGAGTTACTGGATTGGTGTGTTATCCTTTTTTACTCCCCGGTATGTGGTAGGTGTTGATGTGTTGTGTGGCAGTCATGTGTTTACATGATTCTATGTGCTTCTATATGGAACGTGGTAGAGTATGAGACTTCATGTTGATGATGTCTTCTTGGTTCCATATAGAGTTATGTTTCCTGGACGAGGACGAGGTCGTAGTCATGTTGGGGGTCGTGGCTTTGTGCCAGTCCCGGAATGTGGTGATACACATGTTCCGTAGGAACATGTGGGGGATGCAGAGCGTCTGAGGACTCTGGTTGGTGCGGTACGTCAATTGACTGAGGTCACCAGGAGAGGATTTAGGGCCGCGGAGCCTGGTGCTATATCTACGATGAGAGAGTTTCGGTGTATAGATTCGCTTACATTTTCTGGGGATCCTAATTCTAGGGTGTCTTTGGCAATGTTCCAGCTTCGGGGAGATGCATACGAGTGGTGGAAGTTTGATAGTATTACCGTAGATGGTACTTGGGCAGTGTTCACATGGGGGTTTTACTAGAAATACTTTCCGGAGACGTCATGAGACATCGACTGAGAGGGGTTCCTTTCCCTCTTGCAACGGAACACGTCGGTACCAGAGTATGATGCAAAACTTACCAGTTTATCACGCTTTGCACTGGAGATGGTGGGTATGGAGGAGTTATGTGCTAGGAGATTCGAGTGAGGGAATAGGCACGATATCTAAGAGAAGATGATAGCATTAAGGATCTGTGACTATACCAGACTGGTGGAGGCGGCGATCGCGGTGGAGAATGGTCTTGTTGAGACCGGTATGGGCAGGGGAATTGAGGATTGGCATGGTGGAGCGAGTGTACCATCTGAGGGACATCAGAGTGGGAAGCAGAGGTCGTCGGGTTTAGGCCTTTCTTCCAGGGGATTACGTTAGCAGCATTCTTCGAACCTTGCACATTCTATAGCTTCCATTGGACGATGGAACCGTTTGTTATTCATGCGGACAACCAGGTCACGGGGCGAGTGACTGCCCATAAAATGGATCTCTTACTTGCCGTTAGTGTGGCCAATCATGACATTTTCATCGGGACTGTCCTCGGAGGGGGAGCATTCAGGACGTCAATGGGTCGCAGTTGGTTCAGTTCAGGTAGGGACATCCTGGAGTATGGGAGTATGACGATACGAGTCATGGGAAGTGGGGGTGAGTGCGAGCCCTTTTGTGATTAAGTGTAGTGAGTACGTTGTTGTACTAGCCTTTTGTAGGACTGTTTACGCTTCGATGTGATCGTGTGCATCAGATCATGGGCATGTTTGGGAAAGAGTGATGAGAGGTGCTTTTACACGGTGATGTTGCGGTGGCATTGCATTTGATCGTTGGCGATCTTGAGAGTTAATTCTAGTTCGGGACCTTGACGTGAATTTCGAAGAATAAATTTCTTAAGGACTGATCGACCCTTCTTAATTATTTATTCCTTTCTTGATACGATATCGTTCGGTGTGTTTTGGTGAACCTAGGGTCGTGGAATCATTGACCATTTCGATTTTAAACTTTAATTCAAAATCGGCATATATTAGGCTCTTTCGAAAAATTGGTTAAAAGTTTCAAAGAAATTAAAATTTAATATCGATTCGGGGTCTGATGATAGCGCTGTTTGAGTTGGAACCTTCAGTTAATTATTTCGGAGTGTTAGGACAAGTTTGGTGTTTTTTGGATTAGAGACGAGCCTTCGTTTTTAAGATTTTGAGCCGAGACGGACAATAGGGGGTATTCTCAAACGGTGGGAAAAACGCTTCAGTGGTCTATGTCAGCTAGAATGCTTTTAAGCTACGGGTTTGGCACCTTTTTAGAGATATTTTCATTTCATGTTCTCTCTCTCTCTCTCTCTCTCTCTCTCTCTCTAGAAGATGAGTGGCGATTTGGGATGCTTAGGGCCTGATTTGGAAGGATCATTGAGGCTTGTTTGGTAGATTTTTGTGAGATTAATCTTTTGATTACGGTTCATCTCGCTTTCCTTTAAGTTTTCACCGATTCAATTTTTCGTTTTGGTGCCTAAATCTCGTTTGAAGACTTTTGAAGCTTGTTTCCTATTCTTCTCTCTCCTAAGAGGTGGGATCTACTCTAAACTTGAATAAATTGTGTATTTGTGTGTTAGATCTTGTGTGAGATATGGAAAAAGTGAGTTTTTCAAGGAAATATCAAAAACCTTGGGTTAAATCTCAAAATATATGAAATTCATTGTTATATATGAGTTATTAGGATGATATTGGAGATACCTATCTTTTCAATTTTTGAGGAAAACATGTTTGGAAAAATGGCTTTAGACTGATCTGGGGGAAAATGTATAATTTTGGGCAAAAGTTGCTTTTTGGTACAATTTTATGGAATTGAATTTAATTCTATGAATTTGGTATAAATATGGACCTATGGTTCCAATTTGAAGGGTTTTGGTAATCAGAACGTGTTTCGGGAAAATTGAAGGGTTAGTCGACTTATAGTTTATTGGGTTTGAAGCCTTTTGGATTACTAGAATTTTCGTAAATTCTATGCGTTTGGTAGGTTTACGACCATGGCTTGTATGGGCTAATCTTGAAACCTCTATTTCGGCTTGTTATGGAGAGCGTGCTATATATGTGAGATGTATGTTTTCGATACCTTTAAACGGATGATTACGATAAATAATTAGTTCTTACGCTATTTTATTTTGTTTAGATCATGCCTATCTTGTTTAATTGGAGAACGGTTTGGTGTCGTGGAAAACGTGCTTTAACGGTTAGAGGACCAAGTGAGGTAGCTTGTCAACAGATAGGTTTTTCACTTGATACGTGTTGGTTTATCTTGTGATCTTGAATCACTTTCATGTTATATAAACGTGCTTTTATATATACGTAAGTGGATATGTTGTGTAGTCCTTATTTGGAGTTGATTGTATCCCTAGTTAAGTTGATGCATAAGTGTGGATGCTCATGGTTGGGCGTTTGTGTGAGAGGAAGTTTGGTGAGTTAGAGATGACTCAGTAAGAATCCTTAGGTATGATTCTGTGAATTCGTTGTATAGTGGTTAGAACTTGTGGTTCCTAATCTTGTCCGTGTTAGGTGTTTCGGGTTGGATTCCCTTGATGAGTTGAGGACTGTGGATGGATGTTTCGAGGTTATATTTCTTAAGGAGTGGTTGTGGATGTTAGGAGTTCTTCCAATTCCTTGATTTAAATGTGGGGTTTAGCCCCTATCTTTTCTTTAATAATAGGTTGCTCATAGTTAAAGTTTGGATTGGTTTTATGGGGCTATTTATAGATTATGGTGATTTCACTCAATTATGTAAATTGGAACCCAATACAAGGTCATGGATGATGATCCTATACATAGAAAAATGTTTACTAAAATTTCCTATTTTATGGATCTTTCATGTTTTTAAGTATGGGCTTTAGGCTAGTTTGGGCGTCCATTCTACATTTTAAAATGATAATTTTGTGGAGTGCCATATTCCTGGGAGAGGACTCCAAATCCATAGAATGAATGTTTTAAATTACAAAATTATTCTTAAAACTAAACCATAACCTTGATTTTTCGGCGTAGTTTCTAGCCCTAGAGGGTTTTATCATTTGGTGAACGCATTACTTGAGAATAGGAAGCTTGTGATTTTGATGAGTGCATGAAGCACATGTGCATATCGGTATTTATTTGGAATAAGTACCCTAGTGATGCTTTGAGATGATGTGTGGTTATCCTAGTGATGTGTTGAGGTGACGTACGGTTACTCGAGCAATGTGTTGAGGTGGCGTGAGGTTACCTTAGTGATGCATTGAGGAGGCGTGTGGTTACCGTGGGAACATGTGGTGATGAAATGAGGCTGCCTTGGTGGATAACTCTTATGTGAGTATAACCTAGACTATTTATGGATGTTTGGGTATGATGGCTGCGAGTTTAGTAGTCTGTGTGTGAGATGCATTGTGAGTATAGCCATTTTAGTAATTCAGGCTTGTTATTGATCACAATATGGGTTGCTTGTGTGGCTTAGCTGTATGTGCGTTATCATATTTGCTAATTTTTGGTTTGTAGAATCGTATATGTTTATGTGGTAGTTGTACCTCATGACTTGGTTTAGTGTATACATGGATATTAACTGTGTTAGTAAATGATAGACCATGTATAGCCCGAGGGGCATTTTATGTTATAATACCTTGAGTGCGTATCATACCTATTGTTTGAGATATCCTTACTGTGTATATCTGGCTAGTTGATTACGGTATCCTTTTTGGGCATATCACATTTGTTGATAGTCATGCTACATTTATCATACGGTGTAGTGATGAGATACTAGTTGAGCTATCTTATAGTAGATATGCTTGCGGTGGAATATCTTATTTATTGCTAGTACTAGTTTATAATACCTCCTATCGAGTATGCATAACTTCCGGCTTAGGCCCGTAAATGTGAATGTGTCACGGACATGAGTGCACAATATTCGGCGTAGGGCCGTAAATGTAGATCAAGTGTGCATATTCTTTGGCTTAGGACCATAAAGGTGAATGTGTCACGGTTAGAAGTGCATGACCTTCGGCTTTGGTGCATAAATGTGTGTTGGTGATGCCTATCCTCCGGACTTGTTCCATGAGTGAGGCTTGGTAAGCAGAAGTACTTAGCCCTCGGCTTCAGGCTATAAATGAGAGACTTGTTGAGATAGCATTGTTGAGATGATAGTTTTCCTTATATGGTTTATCATTATTATATTGCATATTCATCATTTTATATTGTTTATGCACTCATTCCTTATCATATATCCTTTGAGCCAGCGGACTCATATTGTTTTAAAACAACATTTCAATTAATATCAGCAAGGAGGTGATAGACTAGCAAATGATGCTTGGTTGCATCCCCGACACGAGGTTGTGGGACTTTTATGCACAGTGGCAGTTTTACCCTATCTGACTTTGCCTGGTAGATAAGAATTTTATATACTTTCAGCATGTAATGTAAGAATGTATTATACTTTGACCTTATCCTGGTATGGATAAAGGTAGATGTATGGCCATGGGTCCCTCTCATATTTTGAATGCTTGGTGAGGCTCATTGGATATTGAGGTTTGTTAACTTGTTAGAGCTTACCTATATGAGATAGGGGTGCTTTTCGGGTTAGTTAACATAGGTTGTACACCTATTTGTTACCAAGGAATTTGTGTGAACACTCAAGCATTTTTAGGAAAAAGAGGATTTTGGAACCTTTGGGTAATTTACCTCACGTTTTGATGATATTGACTATTACATAATAAATGCTTATTTTACTTGGTTCAACATACCTTGGGGTACTAATAGGGTAGTATTATATGCTTGTGGTTGGTTTTGTATGAAATGAGGATTTAAGAAGTAAACCCGGTATTTTGAATGTTGGTGCAAAATTAGATGTTTTTATGATTTTTTCTTACATTCGAAGCTAAAAAACTTATCAAATTTAATTTGCAAGATTAGAAAACTACCTTCTCATCCTAGTTTACTCCATATTGTATTAAATGAAGCAACAAAATAGGTTTTGGGATTAAAAACGCACTACAAATTTTAGGCTTAAAAATCATTTTCAGATTGGGTTCGCTCGAGCGATGGCTGGGTTCGCTCGAGCAGTGGCTAGGTCCGCTCAAGCAATGTGTGTTGTAACAGCCCACCATGTTTTGAAAAACTGAGATTTTTGGTTTGAGTTTGTCACTTTGGTGAAAAGTTTTATACTTCTTTAAACACTATTTGGGGTAAGTTTTAGGCCCAAAGAACCGAGACCTTAAATTGGGTTTCATAAAAAGTGAAAACTTATGAAATTGCAAGCCCTTCTTAGAAAAGTGATGATTTTCTTTGAGGTTTTGGTTTAATGAGTGAACTTGGGTTAGGTTAACAGATCTTCGAGATGTTTATTCAATTAATTATGAAATTATCCGAAAGTTACCTATCACAGAATGGTATTAGAGCCTTAGGTTGAATACCTTAGAACAATGGGAAGGGTGCGTTACGACGAGAGGGTTGAATTTCTTGTAGCATTCATATTCTAGGTATGTTTGCATGCTTATTTTGTAATGTGAATCGACATGTGTATGCTATGTTGTTATGTGAGCATAGAGGCAGGACTTTGAGGATGATATCTTTTCGCGTCAGCGTCCGATTAACTGTTTTGGAAATCCAATTAGAAAGGTGTCTAGCTAACACCTATTTTAGTTGAAAATCCAAACGATTCATTCAGATTAAGATATTATTCTAATTAGCCTCCTCAGTATGTGGTGAGGAAGTAACATGTTTATGTGATTACATGTTGATTATGAGGGTATTGGCTTATCTGTGGGATAAGGTGATGTCTATGGATTATGCCTAACCCTGCTATACCCTCTTCTCTTATATCATCCTTAGATGTAACATGGGTGTGGAAGAGGATGCGACCGAGGTCGTGGTGGAGAGGTAGTGCCTGAGTTGGAAAATGCTGCTAACCCACAAGTGTTTGAAGAAGGGAATGCTATTGAACCACAGGTACCCGAGGTTGGGGACACTACTAATCCCTAGATACTGGCTGATGGTTTGAGTGTCTTGCAAGAGATGCTTATCTGATACGAGTTTTGGCTGAGACGAAAAAGGGAGGTGCGTGAGCCCTTGAGCCAAGGAAGACGGAAGCGATGAGACAGTTTTAGAGGTCGAGTCCTCTTGTTTTCATCGAGAACCTGACTTACAGGCCACAGAAGGATGGCTAAGGGTAATCACATGAATCTTTGAAACTTTAGGGATCGTGGAGGACGAGGTGAAGCTTGCGTTAGCTATCTTCCAGTTTAGGGGAGATGCAGACAATTAGTGGGAATATGCCAAAACAACATGGAATAGTACTTGGGTGAACTTCTCCGAACTCTTTCTGGAGAAATAATTTCCTGAGTCATCGAAGAATGTTTTTCGTGAGAAGTTCCAAAAGTACACTCAGGGTTCTTGACCGTTATACAGTACGAAGCAAGCTTCACGAGTCTATCCAGGTTTACGCTAGAAACTGTATCTACGGAAGAGTTGCAGGCTCAGCGTTTGGAGAGACGTCCCCGCATGGGGATCAGGAACAAGGCAGTAGCCTTGCAAATCTAGGTAATTAGTAGGCTTGTAGAGATCGATATTACGGTAGAGAGTACACTAGTTGATGCAAAGAGGGAAGGGAAAGAGAAACCACTTATGACTAGCACCCCTACTCAGCCATATGGACAACAGTCTAGGAAGAGGAAATCAAACGGGGAACCAATCTTATACTGGGGGATCGAGTCAACAACAATCATACTCTACACTAGCGCCGTCTTTTACTTCACCAGCATAGGCAGACACAAAAAATGTATCATGTTATACATGTGATCAGGTAGGACATAGAGTGTGGGCTTACCCTCATAGGCATCCATAGACAACCGGATCTTCACCCGTATGCTACCAGTGCAAGAAACATGGGCATATTCAAAGGGATTGCCGATATGGCCAGTCATCTCAGGGTCAGCAAAAGTTTGGGCTGCCCCGACACCGTTTAGTAGCACTGTTTTTTAAAACCGGATGAGGGACTACTTTGACGTAGTCTGTGAGACATCCTACATGGGGCACTCAGGGGAGAGCTTATGCTTTATTGGAGTTAGGTCCATGAGTAGTATTACTTGCGACCTAGGATTGGATTGCAGGACCTTCTGTTATTCGAGGTACCTTTTTATTCTACAAGTCTTATGCACAAGTCCTTATTGACACGGGAGCATCGCACTCATTCATATCTTGGGCATTTACCTCATCTTTAGGGTTGAGCGTTGAGGTTTTGGATCATCTATTATATGTCGATACACTGATGAGAGTGGCCATTGTGTCGAAGCGAGTATGTAAAGCTTGCGAGATGGAGATAAACCGTCATCGCTTATCCTTTGATTTTTTCGTGCTTGATGTGAGCTTTTTCGACATTATTATGGGGATGAATTGGTTAGTTATTTCTTATGCTCGCATAGATTGTGATCGTTGCTGAGTTACCGTGTGTACTCTGGAGGGACATCCTTCCTTTTTATGGGCGATAGGAATGGTGATTTAGTACCCTCATACCCTTATTCTTGCGATGTGTGTCTTAGTTCTTGTTTTCGACTCTCATGCTCGAGGGAGATGAGTCTGTGCTTATTGATGTATCACCTGTTGTATGTGAGTTTCCTGATGCCCTTCCATATGATCTCTTTGAACTTCCACCTAGGCATGAAGTAGAGTTTGGCATTGATCTAATTTTGGGAATTGCTCCTACTTCCATGCCAGTATGTCACTTCGCTCTAGCTGAGCTTATCGAATTTAAGGTACAGATATAGGACTTGCTGGGTAAAGGATTAATATGGCCTAGTGTTTTACCTTGGGGTGCGTCGACATTGTTTTCCAAAAAGAAAGATGGGTTGTTACTTCTATGTATTGACTATCGCAAACTCAACCAGGTGTCAGGGAAGAACAAATATCCTATACCTCACATTGATGATTCATTCAACCTACTGAAGGGATCGAGATTCTTCTTAGAGGTCGATCTAAGGTCGGGTTACCATCAGGTTAGAGTGAGAGAAGAGGATATTGTCAAGACGGCTTTCCGTACGCATTATGGCCACTACGAGTTCCTAGTCATGGCCATTAGCTTGGCTAATGCACCGGCTACATTCATGGACCTCATGAATCGTATCTTTCACCGATATCTCGATCAGTTTGTGGAGGTAATCGTATATGATATTCTCATATATTCACCATATGAGGAGGCACATGAGAAACATCTACGTATCTCCCTACAGTTATTGAGAGATCACCAGTTATACACTAAGTATGACAAGTGTGAATTTTGGCTTTCTGAAGTCAAATTTTTGGGGTATGTAGTATCGAGAGAAGGTGTGGCAGTGGACTCGCCCAAGGTTAAGGCTGTAATGACTTGTGAACGGCATAAGAGCGTGTTTGAGATCCAATGTTTCTTGGGTCTGGCGGGCTATTACCATCATTTTGTGAGTGACTTTTCTCATCTCGCAGCGTCGATGACACGCCTTACTCATAAGGGTGTCAAGTTTATTTGGGATGATGCTTGCGAGGTATCTTTGCTGGAACTGAAGAGGAGATTGTGTTAGGCACCGATATAGATTATATTCGAGTGCGGAGTGAGTTATGCGATCTATTGTGATGCGTCACACGAGTGCCTGGGTTGCGTGCTAATGCAACTTGGTAAGGTGGTTGCTTATGGATCTCGACAGTTGAAGGTCCATTAGAAGAACTATCCCACGTATGACTTAAAACTTTCCACAGTCGTATTTGCACTAAAAACTTGGAGGCACTATTTATACGGGGAGCAATTTGAGGTGTTCTCTGACCGTAAGAGTTTGAGATATCTCTTCTCCCAAAAGGATGTGAACATGAAGCAGAGGAGATGGATGGAATTCTTAGGTGATTATGATTTTGACCTCTAGTAGCATCCAGGCAAGGCTAATGTGGTAGCTGATGCCCTTAGTAGGAATTCTTTGAGCTCCCTCGCACATGTTGTCATCCAAGAATGGAACATGATGGAGCAGGTTGGTGAGTTCGATTTCCATATGCATGAGTCCGATGACCACACTACATTGTTTACTGTAGTCTTTCAGCCTACTCTTAGGGCACAAGTGATTGAGGCCTAGCTGGATGATGTTGAGTGTATTATGAGCCGGGAACAAATTGACAGTGGGGAGAGTGCTAAGGAGTGGACTATTTCTGAGGATCCAAGATTGAGGTTTGTGGGGAGGATTTTTGTACCCGAAAGGTGCCGCGGTGATGTTCTATAGCAGTTTCATCATTCACGTCTAGCTTTGCATCTAGGGAGTATCAAGATGTACCATGATCTGCTTAGGCAGTTTTGGTGCGGAAGCATGAGGAAGGATATTTGTTTGTGTCATTGTGTCTCACTTGTCAGCAAGTGAAGGCAGAGCACCAGAAATTAGTTGGGTTACTCCAACCATTACTTGTGTCTAAGTGAAAGTGGAAATACGTGATGATGGACTTTGTGATGGGTTTACCTCGATCTCTAGGTGGACACGATGCGGTGTGGATTATAGTCGATAGACTGACTAAATCCGCACATTTTTGGCTAAACCGTCAGACTTACTAGATGAAAGGTTAGGATGCTTATACCTTGACGAGATAGTTCGTCAGCACGGGGTACCCATTACTATTGTATCAGACCAGGATCCACATTTTACTTCTCATTTTTGGAGGAGTTTGCAGTCGGCTCTAGGTACCGACCTCTTATTTAGAACATCCTTTCACCATCAGATGGAGGGATAGTCCGAGCGTGAAATTCAGGTCTTGGAGGACATGTTGAGGGCATCTGTGCTATATTTTCACAGATCTTGGGAGGATCATTTGCCATTAGCGGAGTTTGCCTACAATAACAACTATCAGTCGAGCATTATGATGGCACTATTTGAGGCATTATACGGTAGGCTATGCAGATCACCGATATGTTGGGTTGACGTACAAGAGTTCTCTATGTCAAGACTAGATCTAGTGAGGGAGACGACTGAGAAGGTTGCGATCATAGGACATCGTCTGATCACGGTACAATGTCGCAAGAAGAGTTATATGGATATGAGGTGGTAACCCTTAGAGTTTGGGGTAGGGAATCACGTATTCCTACGGGTTTTCGTGCAGAAGAGAGTGGTGATATTCGATAAAAGTGGAAAACTATCCACACGTTTTATCGGACCCTTTATGAGAGAGGAGAGAGTTGGGGTGGCAACTTATCGTCTGGCTTTGCCCCTACAGTTATCTTCAATATATGATGTGTTTCACGTTTCTATGTTACGAAGGAATGAACCGGACCCCTCACATATTCCTGATTGGACAAATCTTAGGGTGAAGGATGATCATACATATAATGATCGACCGGTATGAGTTCTCGATACTAGAGAATAGATTTTGAGGGGCAAAATGTTGTCATACGTTAAGGGGCTATGGCAACATCATCGTGAGGACGAGGTAATGTGGGAAGGAGAGTCGTATATGCGAGAATGATACCCAGACTTGTTTTTTTCTTGAGGTACATTCATTTCAAGGACAAAATTCTCAAAGTATGGGAGGTTGTAACATATCAATCCATTTTAATTTCTAATTTTAATTAAATTGGTTTTAGAACGTTAAAACCTTTTTCCTTGAATCGGTTAAATTTTGGGAAAATATAAAATTTGATCCTGTTTCGAGATTGCATTATGTTACCGACTGTTTTGGGACCTCAAGAATATTATTCTGAGATATCGAGTTAAGTTTGGTCACATTTAGGTCGGGAACGGACCTTGATTTTTAAAATTTCGAGTCACGCATAATAGCAAGGTCCGCTTAAGCGGACCCTTAAACTGCTCGAGAGGTTTATCTTTGCTAAAATATATAAGGGGCTGCTTGAGATATTTTGGAAAATATATTTTATTCTCTCTCTCTCTCTCTCTCTCTCTCTCTCTCTCTCTCTCTCTCTCTCTAAAAAAACAGTAGCTGCTCGAGGACAGTTT
>JAULLE010490564.1:0-10677 GCA_035668155.1 Sarracenia purpurea
CATTGCTACATCTTGACTTTCATGTCAGATGCTTTATAAAGCCAGTATCGGTTTATGGCAATTGCATCTGATATGATCCTGCACCTTACTGACAAGTATGGTGGTCTAGATCAGGCAGCAGGGCAGAATGCCGGAGGGGATCTATGAAATACGAATATGGCTGGAGGTAACGCTTTTTCACTAGTTGTCGAATCATGTTTAGCGGTTGTATCTATGTAAAGCTGGTTTGTAGATACAGGAGCCACTAATCATGTCTGTAATTCATCACAGGGGTTCCAAGTAACCAAAAAACTAAGAATTGACGAGATTTATCGTCAGATTGGGAACGAATCTCAGGTATCTACTACTGCAGTGCGAGTCATGGTTCTGGATTTTGGTAGAAATAGGTGTTTAATATTAAAGAACATTTTTTATGTACCTTAAATTAGGAGAAACTTAGTTTCAATTTCCTGTTTGGGTATTGATGGATATTCTGTTAACTTTCATATGTATTCTTGTAATATTATGAGTGGGAAACAGTTTATCTGTCGTGGTACATTCTATAATGGACTTTATCTTTTACATCTCGTTATTCCTACTAATAATTAGAATGAGGTGAATAATTTATGTTCTTTATCACTAAAAAGGAAAAATTCCCCCTTGAACCAAACACTCCATTGACACCTTCGTCCAGGTCATATTACTCTAAAAAGGATACCAAGACTAGTGGAAGATGGACCTTTGGGTTCATTGGAAGTATGGTCACTTTCGGTCTGTGAATCATCTTTAGAGGGTAAGATGACCAAGAGGCCGTTTACGGCAAATGGAGTTAAATTTAAAGAGGAGTTAGAATTGGTTCACTCTTATTTATGTGGTCCCATGAACATCCAGGAAAGAGGTGGATATGAGTACTTCATCAATTTTATTGACGATTATTCCAGGTATGGATACATTAACCTACTTCATCGCATGTGTGAGACTTTTGAGAAATTCAAAGTGTGTAAGGGGGAAGTGGAGAAGATGACAGGTAAAAGTATCAAAACCCTATGATCTGATCGTGGTGATGAATACCTTCTTGGGGAGTTCAAGGACTATATATCGGAACATGGGATTACATCCCACTTATCTGCACCAGGGATGTCCCAGCAAAATGGTGTAGCGGAGAGGAGGAATAGGACCCTTAAGGAGATGGTAAGAAACATGATGAGTTATTCGGATTTACCTCATTCATTTCGGGGATTTGCATTAGAGACAGTGGCATATATTCTAAATTCGGTGCTTACTAAGGCAGTTCCTAGTACTCCTTTAGAATTATGGACTGGGCGCAAGCCGAGTCTCAAATATTTCCGGATTTGGGGTTGACCAGAATATGTGCTGGTGGTAGATGCAAGTATGGTGGAACCGAAGACGGAAGTCTGTTTCTTTGTAGGGCACCCCAGAGGAATCAAGGGTAGTTTATTTTGTAATCCTAAGAGTCAGCAGGTATTTGTTAGCACAAACACTAGATTCTTGGAAGAGGATTATGTAATAAACCACAGATCTCGGTCGTAGGTAGTTTTGAAGGAGGTTAGGAGTGATTCTATGGTACAGTCGGATATCATACCTGATGTACGAAATGAGACTCCACCAATCACAAGTACACATGAGGGTCCTTGTCGTAGTGGGAGAGTTGTTCGTCAACCCGAGAGGTATATGTTCTTAAGAGAGTCTCTTGACAAGATCCCGGAAGAACTGGATGCCGAATCCCAGAACTATGATGAGGCACTTCAAGGCAAGGATGCAGATTTATGGCAAAAGGCTATGAAGTCTGAGATAGAGTCTATGTACTCAAATCAGGTCTAGGAGCTTGTAGAACCATTAGATGGGATAAAACCTCTTGGTTGTAAATGGATCTACAAGTAGAAGAGAGGAGTAGGCGGGAAGGTTGAAAACTTCAAAGCTATGCTTGTTGCGATGAGGTTTACTCAGAAAGATGGGTTCGACTATGAGGAAACCTATTCGCCGGTATCCATTCCTAAGTCCATCCGGATTCTCTTATGCATTGCTGCGAATCTCGATTATGAGATTTGGTAGATGGACGTCAAGACAGCTTTCCTAACAAACGTCTTGACGAGAGCATCTATATGGTGCAGCCAGACGGGTTCATAGTAAAGGGCAAGGAGCACATGTTATGCAAGTTTAAGAGATCCATTTATAGACTTAAGCAAGCATCAAGGTCTTGGAACACTCGATTCGACCAGGTGATCAAAAGCTTCGGCTTTGATCAGTGTCCCATCAAGTATTGTGTGTACTGGAAACGGGATGGAAGTAAGATAGTGCTTCTAGTCATCTATTGAGGCATATATATACAAATTACAGAGAATTAAAAACATAACCTAATTCTCTAAAAAACCTATAAGCCGCCACCCCTATAGCCACTCTTCCCCATTCAAGCATCGTTCTTCGTGAGATTGAGAGATACGAGTGTGTTGAAACCTAAAGAACTTGTCTCGGACCGGTGCCCACATACTGGAGTCAAGTACGTCCGGGGGTTATACTTGAGAAGATCTGGCAGTGGTCTCTCCTACAGATTGGAACACCTAAAACATTACAACAAAGTTTCTATCGGTAAAATTCTAACCATCTAATATATGCTTGTTGGTATTCATGAAAAACGTGTTATGAAAACGATTTTTAAAATTCCGCTGCGCCGGCTCCAACAGCACTAAGGTAGCCAAGTTGGACTAGGTATCAATACATCACCTTGTCATGAACTAAAATGTTCTCACCGCCACATAACATTATCTTCAGATGACATCGAATGATCCTCTCACCACATCAATCCCACCGACCGAACTACGAGCACAAGTATCTATCTATAAGGATACAATTAACTTTTCACTAAAGGCTAAATAACTACTATCACAAATCACGATCCATCCACCTCACCACAAACTACAAGCAGTTGTACACCGAGGTACCTATCGTATAATAGAGGTCACATACCTGCATAATACCTATATAGCTCTTAGAAAGGTATTATACATAGCATCCAACCGTTCTCACATCACGCCACATACTTCTTTACTCACGATTTCCATCACAAGTCACAAGCCGTATCAACTCCTCAAGCTACGAGATAAGATACATGTTTTTGACTAGAGTTACCAACCACGGACTCCAAGTCTCAAACAATAAGCAACTAAACATAGGATGAAAGCTATAAGCTACCAGCCACTAACTACTAAACTCAAAATGCTGACCATCAATCATAACAACTAACCACGAGCTACGAGCCATGGGCTACAAACCATCAACCATAAGTGGGCTTTAGATTCTTAGTGTGTGAATCCCATCTAATCAAAATTCTAACTCTACACAAAGCTTCAACTTACGAAATAGGTGATCCAAATCACCAATTGGTCCTGTCACACCCATAAACGTGTCTAAGCACCAAGACTTAGCTAAATACCCGTAACCTTTGTTGAGATAGTATACTTAAAAGCCATGCTTTTATATATTTTATTATCCGGGATCCTGGGAATATTAATGAGAATCAAGTGAGATTATGTGCATGTTCGGTTTCGTATGTATTTTATGTATGATGTATGTATGCACTGTCCGTATCGTCTATCCACTATTTGACTCGTCGCATGAAGCGAGGAATATCGGGTCAAAGGTTCTGACAAATATACAAGTGGGCTCACAACCGCAATGGACTTGGACTATCCATTCGTACGGTTGTAGCACATCGTTATATTAGCTAATCTTGGCTAGGTCAAATGGATCGAATTCCGATCTTGGAATTCGATGTTCAAGCTCGATGTGTTAGTTTATTTGGAGTGCATTGAGCGAGATCAATAGGATGATCAATTCTATACTGACTTTATGAATTTATTTACATCCTATATTATCATGTATTACATGATCTCTTAATCCCGACGTGATTGATCGAATCATGTTCGGATGATGTTTAGCACTTTGAGTCATCAATGGCTAAGATTTCTATAGCGAGATCAGTATGAATGGTGGGTTGGGTGCTGTCATTATTCGTTTAATTGTTGATATTCAGCTGATGGAAACCACGTTCGACTTAGGTTGAGGAGTTCCCCCGCGTGTGCTTTGCATATAAGTTTGATTATTCCATACCTGCGCTGTAGATCGGTTGATTAGGCCAATCAATAAGTTAAGCGGTGTGGTTGCGAGGAAAAGAGGATTTTTGAACTGGGTTTTTAGTAACCTAATTTGATTATCGGGAATCCATATCTTAAACATGAGGAGACTTCAGTACATTTGATAATTAGAAACTCGAGACAAATCGGGTTTAGCGCCGGGAGTTTAGTTAGGGCCTTTAGTGGAATAAGCCCTGGCTCGTGCGAGAATGGATCTAACTCGGGGCTTGAGTTAGGGATATCTGGCGTTCTCGTACGATTAGCCCGAGTCCTCTACTTTCTCGTGATCCCTCACGTAGCCCTTTTATAAGAACATGTTTTTTTTGGTAGGCTTAGGTTTTTATTTAATTTAATTCGATCGTCGGATTTATCGCCGAGACGTTCGAGGTATTAAATTAAATGTGTAGGGGCATTATTGGAAAAGTGACATTATTGGAATATTTTTAAGTGGGCCAGCCCTATTATATGGGGAGATTTTATTAATTTTGTCAAGTGCATATTTATTATACATTTTGGGTAATTTTGTGATATAGTAATATTGCAAAAATTAGAAAAAAAATTAATTAATTCTCTCTCTCATGCTAGCTGGCCGTAGGAGAGGTATTATGTGTATATTTCATGCTTTTATTTAAGAAGGATACATGTATATTTCCTAAAATATTGCATGAGGATATATATACATGGTTAAGAGAATTAAAACCTAATTTTTCATTCTCTCACTCAAAAAATACAACCCAGCCGCCGGCCCCTTCTTGGTTCTCCAACATTGTTCTTCAATTTTGGAGGTGATCAATAGTGTGTAGAAGCCTAAGGACTTGTCTCGGATCGGTGCCCACACACTAGAGTCAAGAATGTGCAAGGGTGATACGTGAGAAGGTCTCGCAATGGTTTCACTCGTTACGTGGAAAAACTTAGAGATTTTTTTGACAAACCTCAATCGGTATAACTTATATCCGTCTCTTATTTGCATGTTATTTTTCGTGAAAAATGCACAATCAAAATGATTTTTCGATTTAAAAATGCTTTTGCCGTGCCGACTCCAACATTGGGATCAGAGCCGATCACGCATTTTCATGAAAGGTTGTGCTAACATTTGTTTTGCAGTGATTTGTTGTAATGGTTCGGTTGGGTATGCATGAATGGTTTGTTTTTATTTCATTGCGTTTAAAATCGAGAGTATCCCGAAGGTTCTTAAATCGGGATTTGAACCTTGTACGCCTCCTATGTGGGGCATAGGTTTTTACCATGTAATGATTTAATATTCATGCACATATTTTCTTTGATTTATGATTTAAATCAGATAAGAAAAAGCGGATCAAAACCGAGGCAAATTGGTAAAAGAAGTAGCAGACAAGCTGGAACACAGCGGTTCGGTCGATTGAACCCCCTGGTTCGGTCGACTGAGGAGGGTTCGATCGACTGGCTCCCTAGCTCGGTCGACCGAAGTGCTCGCATGGGGACTAGTTCATGGTAGAAGCTTTCCAGGGGCTGTTTAGCAGCGTCCTTGGCTTTTTCTGGTGGTCTAGTGGTGGTCCAAGACTATGGCGGTGTTTCGGAAGCTGAGGCAGCTCATTCGGCTTTTTGGAGGCCCGTTTGGGGTTTTTCAAAACCCTAAGGATTGAACCGGATCATAACGATATTTTTTATTTATTTAATTTATTATCGTTATGTTTAAATTCTTATTTATTTGTTTTAAATTAATTGTGTGAATGATTTTATTTTATTTTATTTTCCTTTTTTGTATGTTTTTTTTACAAATCAAGGTATATTAGGAAAATGGTTTGAAATAAAAAAATTAATCCAAGCGATTTTTTAAAATGGAAAAATAAGTATGTAATTAAGTTATTTAATGTTGTGTTAAATAGATAATTAATTAAAGGTTTTTTAAAACTGGGTAATTAATTTATTTTGGCAAAATTAAATAAGTAATTTTTGTTTGTTTTAAATGGAATTAAACATGGAATTTTTAATCGATTAAAACCGGATTTATATTAATCAGGTAATTGGAAATATGTTTAATATTTTAAAATAAACAAAAGGTTTAAAACGCTTGGTTTTTTAAAATATTAAGTGGCAGAATGATTTAGTCACGGATAAATCCTACAGTCCCTGTCACACATTCGTTAGAGAAGTAAATTTAACTCGAGTGCTGGCCTGATCGGTCTCCCTAAGAAAGGGTCAAAATTATGGTATCTCTGGAATGAACCCCTGACTAGGCATAATTTGAAATGTAGTGTAAAGTTGGGCTCGCACACACCGGACCCGAGACTTTAACACGGGAATTTCAAAATAAGTGAGATGGTCATACACTTAACCGGTGAATAAAAGTATCCTCCCTAAGGAGTCAGTGTTTTTATTTACGGGGACCGAAGTTGTTGGCTATTTAATCACTTGGAATATATCAGGAAATAAAAACATGTTAGTCATTGGTTCGTTAGCTGGTTAGACGTCCACACTACGTGGCCAGATTAGTTGATGTGACTCTGGACGGATTGTTTTTATTGTGATATTGTTCTAAGAGGGATTAATAGACTGGCATGTCTGTCCGGGCAGAGACTGATTAGTACACGTCCACACTACGTGGCCTGCTTAATCACAAGGGTTTCGGGTTCCCAATAATTCTTTTAAAATTAAAAGGTTGAGGGACCCTAAATTTTTCAATAGAATTAAAAAGTTTCCTCTTTGTTTCTCAGGATTTAATATGGGATCATTCAATTCACTTGCGGCGATTCTCAAAGAATACAAATTAACTGGACTTAATTTTATCTCGTGGAAGTGGAACCTTGATATAGTGTTGGCTTTTGATGATTATAAGTTCGTGTTCACTGAAACTTGTCTTCCTGCTCCAAATAACGAGACTTCAGATTTGGATACTCGTTATTATGAGTTATGGAAGAAGGCTGATCGGATGGCAACTTGCTACATGCTGACTTCTATGTCGAATGTGTTGTAAAGCCAACATCAGTCCATAGAATCTGTAGCTGTGATCATGCTCAACCTCACTGAAATGTTTGGTGACCAAGGTCGGGCAGTAAGGCTGGTAGCCTTGAAGGCTCTAATGAACACGACTATGGCTAAGGGTACACCTGTTAGGGATCATGTTGTGAAGATGATCGATATTCTCAACGAGATGGAGGTCCTTGGAGCCGAGATTGATGGGGAAACCTAGGTTGATATTGTGCTACAGTCTTTACCTGATTCTTTTAATCAATTCCGCCTTAACTATACAATGAACAAACTGGATTTTTCTCTGGTGGAATTATTGAATGAGCTTCAGGCAGTGGAAAGTGTCATCCACAAGTCGATTCATGCATTTGTTACCTAAAAGGCTTCCTCTTCTAGGCCAAGTGGTGGTAAGAAGAAGATGAAAGGTCGGTAACAGGAAAATGCAAAGGGAGTTGGCAAGGTGAAGACATCGGTTACCAAGGCGAAAAATAAGGTGCCTAAGGGTAAGTGTTACCATTATCAGAAACCGGGAAACTAGAATAGGGATTGTCCTGATCGTAAGAACAAGGAAGCTGCAGGTATTGCTTTCTCTTTTGTAGTTGAATCATGTTTAGCGCTTGTATCTACGGGAGCCACTAATCATGTCTGTATTTCCTTGCAGGGGTTCCATGTAACCAGGTAGCTTAGAGAGGGCATGATATATCTACATTTGGGGTACAACTCCTGGGTTTCTGCATCAGCAATGGGAGAAGTGGTTATTTATTTTAGTAGGAGTAAAAGCTTTTATTTAGAAGAACATTTTATATGTACCTCAAAACAGGCAGACTTATGTTTCGATTTCTTGTTTGGGGATTGACGGATATTTGGTTTATTTTTAAATAAATATTTTTGCATTTTTTTCAATGGAAAATTTTATCTGTTGTGGTACATTGGAAAAATGCTCTTTACAAATTGCATCCTGTTATTCCTACTATTAATAATAAAGAGGTGAATAATTGACATGTTTTACCACTAAATAGGAATGGTTTCTTACTGAACCTAACACTATTTTGGCATCTTTGTTAAGGGCATCTTAATCTAAATAGGATACGAAGACTGGTAGAAAATGAACCTTAAGGTTCATTAGAAATGGAGGCACTTCTTGTCTGCAAATCCTGTGTAGAGAG
Source organism: Sarracenia purpurea (assembly GCA_035668155.1). Lineage (NCBI taxonomy): Eukaryota > Viridiplantae > Streptophyta > Magnoliopsida > Ericales > Sarraceniaceae > Sarracenia > Sarracenia purpurea. The sequence continues at coordinate 8,243 of JAULLE010490564.1, forward strand.
TAAGATGACCAAAAGGCCATTAACGGCCAGGGTACTTAGAACCAAATAAGTGTTGGAATAGGTTTATTCAAGTACATGTGGTTGGGTGATCTACCATGCAAGAGGTAGGTAAGACCCCATGATTTAATCGTGGTGGTAAATACCTCTTTAGGAGTTCAAGGGACTACTTGTCTGATGTGGGATTAAATCCCCGTTGTCCACACCAAGGATGCCTCGGCAAAATGGTGTAATGGTAAGGAGGAGTAGGTTCCTTAAGGAGATGGTAAAGTATAAGGTAAATTATTCGAATCTATCACATTAGTTTTAGGGATTTGCATTAGAGACAGCGGTGTATATTCTGAATTCGGTACCTACTAAAGCAGTTCCCGGTACCCATGTGGAATTATAGATTGAGCGTAAGCCAAGTCTTAAATATTTCAGGATATGGGGTTGCCCAGCACATGTGTTGGTGGGAGATGTAAGTATGGTGGAACCGAAGACAGAAATCTGTTTCTTTGTAAAGTATCCCAAAGCAACCAAGACTGGTTTATTTTATAATCTTAAGAGTCGGCTAGTATTTGTTAGTACAAATGCTAGATTCTTGGAAAAGGATTATGTAATAAATCATAAACCCCAGTCACAAGTTGTTCTAAAAGAGGTTAGGACTAATAATATGGTACAACCAGAAATTATACCTAATGAGCGGAGTGAGACACCATCTATCATGAGTACACATGAAGGGTCCTCGTCATAGTGGGAGGGTTATTCGTCAACCTGAGAGGTATATGTGTTGGCCTAACAAGGCTTCGACATCCGTTTTGATGATAACAAACATATGTATCTAATTGTGCACATGAGGTTTACTTTCAGGAAATAAATGATTAGCACAATCAATGATGCAATGGAAGCCATATCATGGATTGAATAGAATATATCTATAATGATGGACTTGAAGTATGTCGCGAAAGCTTGAGAAGCATCGCTAAAGCATTGAGACGTGTCGCAAATTGAAGATCCTATGAAGTTGTTTAAATTTTATTTTTATTTTATTATAGGATCATTGTAAAATTCACTATGATCATTGAATATGATGTATGAAGCTCATAGGACATCTAAAATATCTTTAAAATATTTTTCCTAAAAAGCTAAGGCATCAAAATCCTTTGGAAAATATTTTTCAAGTGATAAAAAGGCAGGTAAGTCGACTTAGGCTTTACATCAGTCGACTGAGGGCTAAACCAAAATTAAAAAACTGATTTTAGAACAGGTCAGTCGATCGACCCCTTCAGGTCAGTCGACTGAGACCTTCAGGTCAGCCGACCGAGTAGGCTATTTCTGGCGTATTTCCAAAATTTCGAAGACAAACGACTTGTTCAATGTTTCCTATTTTAGCCCAACGGCTAAATCATTTTGTTAGTCTATAAATAGAGCCTCAAAGCTCTGTATTTTCACTGATGATCTCTTGCAATTAAACCTCTTATACACTTATACATTCGAGCTTAATTCTATTGAATTTCAAATTCAATTTTTGAGAAAAACCTAGAATTCTCCATTGAGCTTCATATTCTATATTCATTGAGAGAGTGAATTAGTGAGCTACTATTTTTGTACTCATTCGGTTACATCAAGAGCAATGCAACTTGTACACAATTTGATTCCATTCATTTTGTACTTGAGACTTCGGTTCTCAAATTTTATACTTGAGAGAGACGACTTTTAAGAGAGGCTTCTCCGCCTATTCGAAGGAAAGAGGTATCTCCACCTAGTTGAAGGAGAGTTAGTGCAATCCTCAACCAATTGGTTTGAGGCAAGGACGTAGGCCTTGGGGCCGAACCTTGTAAATCCTGGTGTTATCTTCTCTATCCTTACTCTTTAATTTATTTTCTCTCACTTTTCTTATCTTGGAATTATATTGTTTAATTTAGCACACTTCGACTTAAACCATTTTATTTAAAATTATTATTTAAAAGTCCAATTCGCCCCCCTCTTGGGATAACATGTTCACTATCAATTCGAACCCCTGGTTTTTCTTTCAAGTCCTTTATCAGTTTTTGAGAAATTGATTCGAGCCCTTTATTTTTTATTCGAATCTCTTGTCTCTTTTTCAAGCTCTTTCGTACCGCAAAGGAGAATTAGATTCGAACCCTCCTAATCAGATTTGAACCCTCTCCTTTTCAATACGTGTCCCATTTTGACTTAAACCCAATAATTATATATTTGAATCATCTCTCAGTTTTTGCGAAAAAGAACCGAATCCAAAATTCTAGACTCGAATCCATTACCCAGTTTGAAGTCAAATCCAACACTATGAAGAAAATTGATTCGAAGTCTACTGATTTGATTTGAACCCATTATGGTTATTGTAACTGTGGGTCCGAAAGTTGGCAACCTAGAGGAGGGGTGAATATGTTGTTGGCAAACATAAAAACTTTTTCAGTCTCTTTTAAAAACTTATC
>JAULLE010490675.1:0-10676 GCA_035668155.1 Sarracenia purpurea
TAGAAATTGAGATATTCTATACCCCGGATAGGATATGCCTTGTTGAAATCAAAATATATCTTTCTTGTATATCCATATTGGTCATGTCACGATAGGATCTAATCAGATTCAAACCTAGATAAAATAGGAATTATATCAAAACTAGATTACCAAGTATCGGTGGATTCTAAACCTGAGGTGGAACTTTATCTCATTAATTACTTTATATATTTTTGATTTGTTTATTTACTTTTATCTACTAAAAACCATTTTTCCAAATCCAAGATTTACTTTTCTCTTCGGATTAAATAATTTAAATTCTTAACAAAATAACTCTTTTCATTGTGCGATCGACCCTGGACTTGCTGCTATCTACCCAGTTAGTAGTGAATCTTGGTAAATTAAATAAAATAAACTTTAGTGTCCACTTAGATTTTATGTTATCTGGAAAAATAAAAAATTAGGAAGGAGATGTATTTTGATATGGAGAAGATCATTATATACATGATTCTCTCCTAAATCAACTCACACTCCCTCTCATCCCTCCATTGACCACCGGCCTCCACTCTCTCCAAAAAAATGTTTTGATTTTTCTTTGTAGAGACTGTGTGTGTGAGAAACCATAGAAGAAAATACACGAAGATCCGGATCGGTGCCCACTCGTCGGGATCGTCGCGTATATTGAGTAATACGTGAGAAGATCTAAAGGTCATCTCGGATCGTTGGTTGGCATTCTAGAAACTTTACGACAAGTTTCTAAAGGTATTAATCGTTAAAAAACCAGAATACCGTTTGTTTTTCATGAAAATCGTAAAAGTTGTTTTTCACGGTCACGACGTCAAACGTTTTGTTTTTTCGATTTTTTCACTGCACGACTCTAGCAATGATACTAGTGCCAGCTATGTTTTTCATTTAAAACAGTTGTGTTAACCTTTGTTTTGCAGCTAAAGTCACTAGGATCCGGATTATTTCATGTTTGAATGAATGGTTTTGTTTATATAGTTTATTAATCGTTTATCTCGACGATTTTGATTCGAGATTAGTTCGGTTGTACCCCTCCGACGTGGGGCATAGGTTTTTGCGATGTAATCTATTATTTTATTCAATTTTCTCTGAATCTATAATGTAATCAAATCACTTATCAATGATCGAAAATGAAAAATATTAATAAAAAATAAAGATGTGGCAGCAGCCGACTATTTTGGTCAAAAGGGCCAGTGGCTTCGGGACTTGTTTTTGAGGTTTTGGATAACATTTTTCAACATGATTTGTTCATTCAAATTAACGATTTTTTATGGCAATCCAATGCTGGTTCGGTGGCAATTCGATAGCAACTGCAAGGCGGTCAAACGGAGGCTCTAACCGGCGGCGTCACTGTAGCGGGTACTATAGCGACGTGACTTTCAGAGATTTTTTTCCTGGGCCTTCGACATTGTATTTCAGCACCATTTTTTTCTAGAATCAAGGGCATATAATGTTCTACATGTGGTTATTTTTGGTGGTTCAACACTGGTGGAAAGGAGGCCAAACGAGGCTCGGAGCAATGCCGGCGCGAAGCTGCCAGATTCGGCAAAATCAGGGGTAGGGGTATAGGGGATGTTTGTGGCTTATTTTCAGCCTTTTTCTGGAGTTCTAGCAGTGGTCCGAGGCTATGACGGTGGTCCAGAGGCTGAGGGATGGGGTCGCGTCTCTGACGGCTCCATTAGGGTTCCAAAACTCTAGCTGTTTAATTTTTAATCCGAGACCGTCGGATTAAAAGATTAAATGGACGTACCGGATAATAACGACTTAATTTTTTTAATTTTGTCATTTATTTTATTATTTATTTATTTGTTTATTTAATAGCGTGGATGGTATTTTATTTTATTAATTTTTTTCTTTTATGCATGATATTAGTATTTTGGCTATTCCTGGGTTAAGCACAAAACAATTGTGTCTGTATCTTTTATTTTAGGTTTGGGGTTTTCGGATGTTTGTGTCTTGGTTCTCCATCCTACTCACATTCAGCAAGTCCACTCTGATCCTTAGAAGGTGTATGGAACTCACATACACACGCCCATATGCATTAACATCATTTCTTTATGTTTATTGTTGCCTTAGAGAATTCATGACTTACCATGTATTCTAGGCACTGGCGCGTGAAGGGGCACGAACATCTTCCAGTGCCATTGAGGATTCGTAGAATGCTCGATTAGTAAACACTAATTTGTGCTATTCTTGATAAGCCGAGAGTTGAGATGTTGAAGCGCCCAAAGGGAGCTCGTAGAGCGCTCGAGCGCCTTTGTTTATATGTCTTATTTCTCTTTGCTGAGAGTTGGGTTTTCCAGGCACCAGTAGCGCACCTGTAGAGCACTAGATCTCAACATCGAAACCCTAACTATTCTCATTGGCGCAGGCAGATAAAACCTGCCATCTTAAACTGCGCCCAAAGAGCGCACGAGCGCGTTACAGCGCCTGTGACGCGCTCAAAGAGCGTTCGAGCACCAATATGTATTTCTATATAAACACTTCATACGGCCATTAGGTCTTTTGAGAATCCTCTCCCAATAACTTGGTTGTTCCCGGAGGATCTGCTGCTTCTCTTTAGGCTTCCTTAAGCGTTAGGCATTTGATCCCACATCAATGTCTTGAGATTCATCACAAACCTAAGGTAATACGTCTTCCTCCTTTTCTTAAAAGTTTTATGTATCTTTATCTATGTCTTGTATAGATTCCTTTAGGTTTCATGTGATGTATCTTATCTAGCTATTGCATGCCTTTACTTTCATTAGTTTTTACATACATAGCACATAGCTTGAGGTTTCCTTCGTAGCAACCGTAAGTTTTGAGACTTATGTTAGTTTCACCATCCTAGTGATAGTCTCACACTCTTGCCTCTCGGCTAAGTATTTTCCAAGAAACCACTGATGTCACCACCCTCCGGTGTGCCGTAGTTCTTACCTTTCCTAGAATCGATAACTAAATCACAGTTGGAGTTATGACCATTTATGTCCTTCTCCTTAGGGTCGTTAAGAGTCCATCTTTGGTCATCATATTTCTTGTCATCATTCCCACCACCTGCCACTTGCACTGTGCTTGAACGCACACCTGGCTGAGGTATCTCAGAGCCCTCTTTGATAGGGAGATTTAGACTAGTTCCCGTGGACCGCATGTTACACGCAACCTCTGTTTGGGTTGAGTATTGTGATACTCATAGAACGTTGGAGGGGGAGCTACGCTACTTTGGAGTCAAGAAAGGGATCGGGGCTAAGCTCTCAAGTTAGAGGATATGTTTTCCGCTGAGAGTTATGGGTGTTTCCTAGTCTGTCTATGTTGTAAACCTTTTGGCTTATAGTGCATAGTTTCCACTGTGTGTCGGTGCCATGGTTTTCATCCCGGGGAGATTTCCTGGGGTTTCTACGTATATCATGTGTTCCTTAAGGTTATTGGATGTTTATACCTTTTTACAGCTTTATGTTTATGTTAATCTTATTATCCTTAACTTGCTATAATGTTACGTTAGAAAATTAATAATTAAAATTAAAAATTTTAATTTTTCGGCTCCTAACCTATTCACCCCGTATATGTTAGTTTATCGGTTCGCAGTAGTACTTTCATCTATAATTATACTTCTGCCTTGACGAGCCAGTACTGGAAGGTCTAGGCCTCGACGAGAAGCTGCCGACCGACATCGATAACAACTTAAAGATGGATTCTGCCCTCACCATGTGTGGCTAAGTCCGTCATCTACCTTAGGCTATGATGCGACCCGAGCCTGGTATTTTAGGAGTACATTAATTTAATTTAATTTATTTTATTTTAGCTTTTTAATTGGATTCATTATAGAACTATTCTATTCCACAACATATTTGATCGTTGGAAACAAATTTCTTCTAAATAAATGTAATTTCCATTTATGTTTTCTGTTATTGTATTAAATATGAGATAGTCAATGTCATGGATAAGACGAGTCGTACTCCAGACAAGTCGTTCTAAAATCTTGGATAGGGTATGTCATATTAAACATTCGAGATTTTAATTGTATAACTTAAGATATTTTATGCTATTGACGGGATGGATTATGTTTCAGATAGTCGTGCCATGTCTTAGATAGAATGTCTTATTTGCACGTAAATCTATTCTCTTGAATATCCATATTGGTCATGTCACAATAGGATTGAATTTAATAAAAAGTTGGATAAAATAGGAATTAATTAAAACTAGAATAGTAGACGAATGTGGATTCTAACCTGTGGTAGAACTTTTATCTCAAAAGAACTTTTTATGAACTGTTAGTATAGTTTTAGTTTAGCTAAAAGTAGATTTAGTTCATAACTTTTTATAAAAAAAAATCCAAGATTTCCATTTTCTATAATTAAATTAAAAAAATTTCAATAAATTAAATAATTGACAAATATTTATTGTCATATATTCCTCGTGGGAACGATCCTAATTCACTGCTAGCTACTTAGCTAGTGTTAAATGTTAGTATAAACTTGATACGGGACGACACGTACCAGTTGATTTGTATAAAATCTTGACTCACTAGATGTATGTTAGGTTATATAAAAATTAAACTTTCAAAATAATTGAAATAAAATTTTATTTTATCGGCATCTAACCTATTACCCTCCTCTAGGATAGTTTGATCATTTCATAGCGATTTTCAATTGGTATCAGAGTGAGGTTCTCGTATATAGGATTAGCTTCCTGAGTTAATCCTGTCGTCTGCTATGAATTCGAGTCTGGTAAAAGACAAAGAGTCCTCTAGAAGGGATAATCGATCTCTTAGGAGAAAAATACCCACAAAATGTTATGTCATGCAGTCGTCCCTCAAAAGCCATGATCCCACAAAATGGTATTTGGACAGTGGGTGCTCTAGGCATATGACATGCAATAGGTTTCTATTGACCTCAATTAAGGAGTACATTAGGGGTAACATCACGTTTGGTGATGGAAACAAGGAAAAAATCATTAGGAAATGTATCATCACATCTTCGGGTCCGCCCAAAATGGAAGATGTGCTGTATGTCGAAGGATTAAAAGCTAATCTCTTAAGTACTGGTCAATTTTGTGACAATTCTTTCAATGTCCACTTCACATGTGATGCTTACACTGTACTCGAATCCTCGGGTATGTGTGTTGTCAAAAGGTCAAGATCATCTAACAATTGTTATTGTATTAAACAGGATGCATCCAATGTGTGCTATTGGGCCCTTCTAAATGAATTTGATATGTGGCATCAACGATTGGCCCACATCAACTATCCTCAGTTAAACAAAATCACGAGTAGAGGGCTTGTGAAAGGGATTCCTAAGCTCACTAGTGGAAAGGGCTTAGTGTGTGGAAACTGTCAAACAGGGAAACAAATCAGATGTCCCCACAAGCGTACAATTCTCTACTCAACGACTCGGCCCATTAAATTGATCCATATGGATCTCATGGCCCCCACTTGTGCGGAGAGTCTAGGGGAAAAATGTTATATCCTAGTTATTGTTGATGATTACTCTCGATACACTTGGGTGGGGTTCCTTAGGGAAATATCCGGTGCGTCTGGATGTTTTAAAACCATATGTTAAAGGATTAAAACTGAGAAGGGCTATTCCATTTCCCATATCTGGAGTGACCATGGAAAAAAGTTTGAAAACTCTGAAGTAGAGGCATATTGCACCGAGCATGGCATTAAACATAAATTCTCCGCCCCTTGCACACCTCAGCAAAATGGGGTCATTGAAAGGAAGAATAGGACCGCTCAAGAGATGGCAAGAGTTATGTTATATGCCAAGAAAGTCCTTAGGCATTTTTAGGCTGAAGCTATCAACACAGCCTGCTACACGATCAATCGTGTATACCTCAGGCTCGGGACGTCCCATACACCTTATGAAATATGGAATGGTAAAAAACCAAATGTTAAATATTTCAAGATTTTTGGTAGCAAGTGCTACGTCCTCCGTGATAGTGAATCTCTCGAGAAGTTTGATTCCAAGAGTAATGAGGGAATATTCTTGGGGTACTCTACATCAAGTAGAGCCTATCATGTGTACAACCTACGCACATTATCTCTTATAGAATTTGTAAACATCATCGTGGATGATTAATCCTTCCATGAGCTATCTTCATTGGAGGATGATTCCCCATGGGCGGGTGTGGGTGTTGGCAGCATCTCCTCCTTAGTTGACAATGCCAATGGTACAGACCAATTGGAGCGTGGTAGTGAAAGAGCAACTGAACATAGGGCCAATGAACTCGTGGTTACCCCTCGAGTTGAAGGATCCACTTCACAACCTCACGTTGTTTCCCCTCAAATTGAGGATCCATCTCCTCCTCCTCTTCGTTATATCCTCCTCCCGTGACACCCTCATCAAAACTCAAACTTTACCATCATATCAACCAAATCATAGGGAATCGTAGAGATGGTACGTTTACTCGGAGAAAATCATGCTCTGAAAATGAATTCATTTACGTGTACTACACTTCATCTCTTGAATCTAAAAAGGTTGAAGAGGCCCTCTGTGACGAACATTGGGTTCTTGTTCTGCATCAAGAGTTAGAGTAATTTGCATGAAAAGACGTATGGTATCTTGTTCCTAGACCTTCAAACTCCAATGTAATTGGAACAAAATGGTCTTTAAGAACAAATGTGATGAGCATGGCATTGTCTTGAGAAACAAGTCTAGGCTCGTTGCACAAGGATATTCCCAAGTTGATGGAATAGACGTTGATGAGACCTTTGTACCCATTGCTGCACTCGAATCCATTCGAATACTCCTGGCCTTAGCCTTATCTTGCTACCTCCACTTTATGCTATATCAAATGGATGTGAAGAGTTCCTTCTTCAATGGTGATATTAAGGAAGAAGTGTATGTCGAACAACCTAGTGGCTTCGCGGATCTTCACCATCCTCATCATGTGTATCAGTTGTGAAAGGCTCTCTATAGGCTAAAGCATGCCCCTCGCGCTTCGTGTGAAAGACTTACCGATCACCTTCTAAATTTCGGCTTCGTCCATGGAGGAGTTGATCGCACCTTGTTTTTGGATCCACATCCGATAATCTTTCACACCATTTCAGAGCTCAAATGAGCCATGTATTCTAAATGAGCCTTGTTGGAGAGCTTGGTTATTTTATGGGCCTCCATGTTTGATAGCTATCTAATGGAATCTTTGCCTCCCAGTCTTCTTATTCCCTTGACATTGACAAGAAATTCAGTTTTGAGTTGGCCAAACTGGCCCGTACTCCAATGAGTACAAGCATTAAGCTTGACAAAGACTCCAGTGAAGTTGATGTTGACCCCCCTTTTTACCGTATCATGATTGGGAGTCTTCTATATCTCATGGCTAGCCGCCCCGATCTATCTTTTAGTGTTGGGTATGTTCTCGGTTTCAAGTCTCTCCCAAGGAGTCACATCTCGCTGCTGTCAAGCGGATAATACGTTGTGTAAAGGGATCCTCTGATATTGGGCTTTGGTATCCACATGATACCACTTCCGACCTTATCGCTTACTTTGATTTTGATTGGGCCGGTAATGTAGAAGAGTGGAAAAGTACCTTTGGTGGATGCTTCTACATGAGAAACTGTTTAGTGGCCTAGCGCAATAAGAAACAAAATTGTGTCTCCCTATTGTCACGTCCTGAACAAAACTGATTATCTAATCGTAGTAGATAATCCATATAAATCAGAGATTACCGGATCATCTCTAAACCGGAAGCGTAACATGATTAACTTAATCAATTTTCAATTCAAGAAAACTCCAAGTTTTTATCAACTTAAAACCTTAGATTTTGAAATCTTCTTTTGAAAGAAAACATGGTAAAAACCCACTGTTTAAATACCCAAATCATGCCCAAAATCATTTCTTAAAACTAGCGTTTTAAGTAATAAACGTTGGGCTTCATTAATACTGAAATTGCTCGAGTGGCCCCACCCCTACTCGAGCGGATGTAGCAGATCCAGTATTCTCATGCCAAATCCTACAACACCTATTTTACACAAAACCCTGTTTTAATGTATTCAAGGCATGCAATAACACAATTGAGATAGTTTGGGTCACCAATAGGGCTTGCTAAGTTGGAATACTCCAAGTTTAACACTTAAAAAAAATCAATCATCAACACTTTGGTTTTGGAAAACTTTATAAAAAGATTATTTGATTTCCAACAACACAAGTCTAATTACAACATACATCTACCCAACTCTATCTCAATTTTTTTTTTTTGGGTAAGGGACTCTATCTCAATTGTCATCCAAAGAATACATAACCATCTCGTTACCCAACAAAAGTAAAGCATACATTAACATTCATTTTTAAAACCATTCAACATAAGTTTGGAAGCTAATAACTTACAATTGAAAACATTTGTAAAGTCTATTAAACGTGCCAAAACCAACCCCAAAATCTCACCATAAACATGTAAATAATGTACTTGACCTTAAGGCCTTGCAGCCATTTGAAAGTTCTAATAAAATGTAAATCTATTACATTCATCTGACATAATCTAAAACATGAGTGAAAGTTCTAATAAAATGTAAATCTATTAAATTCATCTGACATAATCTAAAACATGAGTATAAATCAAGAGAGACAAAATAAAATATTCTAAGAAGTATCATCTATCCGATCCCGCATCAAAAATGAATTGGGAAGCATCAAGTCCATCCATTTAGCTTTTGAGAACATCATTTTCATTATTACCTAGAATGTTGTTTTAAAACAACACATAAGCCAGCGCTTGTAGAAAAATATGATAATCTATAAAATATGCATGTGATGTATGGGTGATCATGCAATAATAAATAATAACATAAGTTCAAATAGAAACTTGTTTTCATGACCGAAGACATTTCTTGCATAACGATTAAAAGAAATACTTATGAGACATTGATCAACTTAGTAATTACCATCTTAATAGCAATCACTAACAATTCAACTGGCCTAAACTTACGGACTATAATTGAGGGACTGGGCTTCCCGTTAACTTACCGAACCTGCCCCAACTTACGACTCATGGCCAAAGGGATGGGCTTCCATCAACTCGTCAATCGTGCCCCAACTTATGGCTCCTAGCCAAAGGGATGGGCTCCCCGTCAAGACATCCAACTTGTCCTAATTTACTGTTCAAGACCGAGGGGATAGGCTCCCCGATGACTCTCTTCTAGAATTCGGCCCCAATTTACGGACTTAACCCAGGGGATAAGCTCCTCGTGGATCCACAACAACTCTGCAAGCATACCCCGACTCACGGACTTCCACTAAAGGGACGTGACTCATCAAGAGCCCCAACAACCGCAACCACAACGTACATGACAAATATACAGATAACATCACAATTCACATATGATACAAGAATTAGTGAATTATTATATAATTCAATTCCTAAACGAGAATAAGCCTAAGCTTATTCATGCAACCACACAAATACCGCCACCTGAGAACTTACATTATGATCATGTTAGTGTCAATTCCAAGTACATAAGTGGCCCAATTATGTCCATATAGGATCAATTTTATAATAATGGAGTCAATTCCATATTTTTTTCCAAATCTCTACAAACCCCCAAATCGTAAACCTTGGGTCAAAACATGATTTCAGCATAACCAATTAATCATTAAATTAACATGGTAGGATGCTCAACAACATTCTAATATAGCAATATCAACAAACTAATCATGTATACATGCACTAAGAGTTATGCTATTATCGAATTTTTCAAGTATTAATACCGAAATTAATCTAAAACATCACTAAACCATTCACTACATACAAAACTTCAAGGATTAGCATATATCCTACCTCAAGGTTGATAAATGGAAGCTAAACCAACCCCCAACGAGTCTAAGACCTAAGAAAATCACCTATATCAAGATTGATTTGGTGAAAATATGAAATACACAATATATGTTATGTATTTCATGAAATAAGTTGAATAAACTTACCAATTAAGGCCTTAATTTTAGTCTTAAGCCTCCCTCAACAACCATCTGCCGCCTCACAGCTCCTTCGAAGGTTTATAATCATTTAGGGTTGAAAAATGTAACAAAATGCAACATAACGATATTTAAATAGCAATATGTCCCAAAGCACCCCGCTAGAGCGGCCTAGGGTCCGCTCGAGCGGACCCTACTGGAAGCCCAGCTCAAAATTTTTAAAAATCGAGGCCCGTATCCAATTCGAATGGCCCAAAACATAACCCAACACCTGGGAGTAATATTCTAGAGGTTCTAGAACCATTCGTTCGAATCAACGACCCCAAATCAAGATCAATTTTTAATTCGTTTCAAAAATTTAATCGATTTTACGAAAATCTTTAAAGAATTACTTTTAAAACACAATTTTATTTAAAATTCCAAATTAAAATGGTTCGTACCATTACACTATCTACCGCCGAGGCAGAATATATTACGGCTGGTAGTTGTTGCACCCAACTACTTTGGATGAGGTAAATGCTACAAGATTATAGCTTAACCCAAAATACCATGACTGTGTATTACGGCAACACCAGTGCCATCAATATATCCAAAACTTCGGTTCAACATTCTCAAACCAAGCACATCAACATCCGCCATCACTTCATTCAGGATCTTATTGAGGATGGAGTTGTCTCCTTATCTTTCATTACGACTCTGGACTAAAAAGTCGACATTTTCACTAAGCCTCTAGACTTCTCTAATTTTGAGTCACTTAGAATGTCTATAGTGTGGGTCCTGATAGACAACCTAGAG
>JAULLE010490889.1:0-10668 GCA_035668155.1 Sarracenia purpurea
TCAGTGATAATGAGTGATACGTAAGCCAATTATCAGTGATAATCAGTGATTCGTAAGCCAATTATCAGTGATAATTATTGATAATGATTTATATATATATATATATTTATGTGTTGAAATTTTTATGATTTAAGTTCAAATTTTCAGATTTATAAAAAAATTGAACGAAATAACTAACATTAGGTTAAATGATTGAGTTAGATTGATATTTGATTTTAAGAAAATTTGGGGATATTTGATCGATAGTGTGTTTTTTATTTCGACTAAAAAAACAAACCCAGTTTCGGAGAACTAATGTTTTTGGTACGAAAGAGTGACAACATGTTTCTTTAGTTGTTCTCTCCCTCTACTTACAGAAAGAAAAAAACCTAATTCAAATAGTCAAAGAGAGTAACATCAATGGCACAACTGTTAACTAACCTCCAGTTGTTGCTGTAAATATTTGACCCCCTCCTTTCCCCTTTTTGTTGTCTCAGATTTTACTTTTTGGTGTGGCCATGTTATCTCAAATGGTGTGGCCATGATCAATTATTAACTCCAAGTTTTACATCATTGTATTTGTTAATAATTATAGTCCTGAATTTTACAAATCCTATTGATGGATGAATGCATTAGTGTATTTAGCACATAATTTCAAATACTAAGTTTGTCATTGGAATAGGGAATGTTGAATATGTTGATCATGAATCATACCATTTTACAGTTATCCACAGGAGAGAAAAGTTTATTCTTAGAAAGCATAATTTTCACAATGAATAGCCAAAAAAAAAATGCAGGACATAAATGTCTACACATTCACCTAAGAAACAGAAAATCAAAATAAAAGGCTGAATGATAATAAAACAATAATCCAAAGAAAAACAGTCCAAAAGGAAAAAAGAAAAAACAACAAAAAGCTATAAAATCTAATTCATTATCAATATTGGCTTATAGGTTTCAATAAGCCTTGAAGCTCTATGCATGCTCTGCAACAGATGAATTACAGTGTTTGTTAGTTTGTGCGATTTCAATAGTGGAGGTTGTGTTCGTTTTCAGATTTGGATCTTCAATCTTTCGAAATAGTTTCTATATGCCTGGTTTTACTGAATTTCAGTTATAGGTTTCAAACTTTCAATAAGTCCTCATATTTGATGGCAATGTCGCATAGAGGCGAATTAACAAAAAATATAGGAAATTGAATGCTAAGTAGAGACAATTGATGTGATTGATAAAATAAATAAACTAGAAAGTAATAAAATAATAACTGGATAAAATAAAATGAGAAAATAACCAAAAAATACCTGACAAAAACGCTTTTAATACCCAGCAAAAAACTAAACCAACTTAAAGAAAAACCAAATCCAAAGCTCAAACTGATAAGGGAAAACTAAAAAACAACAATCAAACGCAAAATGGAGATGAAAAGATTGAAAAACGAGCATTGAAATCTACAAAATAACTCAAATCATAGTAAGGTGGCAACCAGAAATATGCAGGAGCAATATGTATATATCTCTAAATCAACAAACTAAATCTAGGTCTAACATAGAGAAATTATATCAAATATCATAGCTTAGCAGATAATAATACTCAGATTAATAAGTACGAGAAGCCGAAAAAGCAAATTTAAGAACACAACAAAAAAACTTAACTAATAGACAGTCTAATCAATAATCTATTTTCTAATTAAATAGCAAAAGATTAGAAATGTTGAATTGTTTGGGATAATGTGACCTTTTAGCTTTTAACATTGTTTGGGATTTGTTTTGGGCACTATTCTCATTTTATACCATTATTTCTCTCTCCACTAAGTTTGGTAGGCCTTATAATCGTTTTAGCAATTTGTTACAGAAGAACTTGTTTAGCATGATTGTTTAGTACTTGATGTGCATAATTATTGCTGTCTTGTTCATTGAATGGTAACGATCATCACATAACATTGTTTTTCCTTGGGGAACTTTTCCTCCTTGTTTCCGTTGGATCGAATAAAGTTTTCATTTCCTTTCTTGGTATTCTGGCTGTCCATTTGGCAACAAAAGCATATGATTTTCAAGAGTACTTTGTTTGGTACTACTGTTTTACACTTTGTTTGGGCTGGTTCATGATAGAACAAACAGTTCATATTATCGTTGTGTGTCCACATAGGGTTCACAAAATGAGGAATTAGAAGTCTTGAAAGGCCTTCGTTTTGAGGGGAGTATTCTTTTACAAATACTTCATTTGATTAGCAAAAAAGTTCATAAAATTTTAGCTTCTTATCTTATTTTACAAGCCCTGTAGCTGAAAATATGTTCCATTGGCAAGGAATGATTATGGGACCCAACGATAGTCCATACGTTGGTGGAGTGTTTCTGATTTTTGTTCACTTTCCTCCTGATTATCCTTTTAAGCCCCTTAAGGTAGATTTGCCCATTTGTTTTTTATCAGAAGTTTTTCCCTATGAATTTACATGTGTGACATCCTGGTTTCCCACATCGGAAATGGAGAGGGAGTCCCGGGCTATATAAGAGAAAACCTGTATCCTAACACACAACGAGGACTTTTTCCTGGTGGTCCAAATCTTAGAAGAACTCCGCGGTTAAGCGTGCTTGAGCGGGAGCAATTCTAGGATGGGTGACCCTCCTCAGAAGTGTAAAACCGTGAGGGCCCATACCCAAAGCGGATAATATCGTTGTCGTGTGAAGGGTCGGGTTGTTACAAATGGTATCAGAGCCGACTCTCCTTACCACCGAGTGTGGGCCCCTGGCGTCTCGCGTGGCATGTGGACGGGCTTCCGAGTGGGCGGGTCCCAGGAGTGGACTGGCAGGCTACTGCACGAGGACGTGTAGCCCTAAGGGGGGAGGATTTTGACATCCTGGTTTCCCACATCGGAAATGGAGAGGGAGTCCTGGACTATATAAGAGAAAACCTGCACCCTAACACACAACAAGGCCTTTTTCCTAGTGGTCCAAATCTCAGAAGAACTCCGTGATTAAGCGTTCTTGAGCGGGAGCAATTTTTGGATGGGTGACCCTCCTAGGAAGTGCAAAACCATGAGGGCCCATACCCAAAGCGAAAAATATCGTTGTCGTGTGAAGGATCGAGTTGTTACAACATGTTTGGAATTTTATGGTTTTTGAGGATCGCTTTCATGTCTGTAATTAGTTTATAATTACTTGGTGAGATTAATTATGTGGGCGATTGCAAATAATCTTTCTTTAGGGATAGTTTATATTTAGACCGGATGTAAGGTCGCTGGTGCTAACCATATTCCTCATCATTGCTAGAAAATTGATGGATGATTTTCTCTCACCACTTAGGAATATCAATTATGGTTGTGGCTATTGTTTTTACCTTCTACGTGAGTTCTTTTTTTCTCAACTATCCCCACATTTGCATGCATATTTTTTACTTTTTCGTGAATTACTGGCCATATATTTTAATTGGGAATTTTTTTGCCTTAATTAAATTTTGAGATCAGAATTTGATCTTTTAACTTAAGTGAGTTTCTTTTTAGAAATTAGGTGTAAGTTTAGGAGCCTACTTTTAAAATTTTTAGTATGTCTTTTAAGATTTTGCATTTTAATATCAACTCTAATATGCTTCCATTGAAATAGTTGAATTGTTCACAGTACTTTATTGTCTTATATGCTTTTTTAAACTTTTGTCTTATATATACAAATATTGTACACAAGTTTACTTGCTTGTTTAGTTGTTGGAATTTAATTTTATCGTCATTATATTCTTTTATTAATCTTTACTTTTTATGAAGAATATATACATATATATATATATATATTTATATATAACACATGACATGATAAAGTTTTCAAATTATGAAACACACATGGACAATTTTGATCATCGGATTTAATAGGACAAATGTTAGAATCTTGATTCCAGTAAGTATTAAATTGTCACCATTTTCTTTTCATTATCTTGGTGTGTCAAGTTTTTAAAATATTTTTCTTTTTATAGAAAAAACTATATAACTCCATTGTTAAAAAATTATACTTATACTTATAGGTTAGAATAGATGTAGACTTGTTTTTAATTTTATTGGTTTATGTGTATATTACGTTATTTATATAATTATCATGTTGTAAAGTAATTTTAATTATTTTTATTTATTTTTCAGGTGTTAGAGAAGGAGAAATACTAAATAATGATGGACTACAACGACTAATACGATGGAGTTGTTCTTCAATACGTAAGAGTTGTTTCCAGCTCAATAATTCGACTATCATATATTTTGGATTGTACTTTTGGTTTTAAACTGAACATTTATCTTAAAAATACTTTTGTGTATTTGTTAGTTCATTTTGATTTGTACTTAATAAATTTGTATTTTTTAATATTTAGTTGTGAATGAATGGATGATATGATTATTTGCTGTCAAAGAATTAATTGACATTTTGTTATAGAAATTAATTGAAATAAATATCGATAATATTGATATTTTGTTATTAAAAAAAATGAATATTGATAAAATTTAATATTTTTTACGACGGTTATAGTACCGTCGCAAATAAAATCACAAGAACATTAATATAGTCACTAACCGTCGTTAATGTATTTGCGATGACATGATTGTCGTAATAAATAGAAAATTATTAACGTCATTAAAAGTATTTGCGACGGCATGATTGCTATAGTAAATAGTAAATCACGGTCGTTGATAAAGTATTTACGACGGTGCTATTGCCATCGCTAAAGCCCTTTTGCCACCCCACCAGTTGCCACCCCCATTTGCTGTCGCAAAAAGTAAAAAAGCCGTCGCAATACTTTTTGTGATGGCATTTTTAATTTTTACGACGATAAAATACCGTCGCAAAAAAATCTTTTTCTAATAGTGACAAAAAGTAGGTTTTGGGGGAGGGCTGTATTTGGTGGCGGAAATGGAGGGGAGGTGTATGCTGACGTGGGTGGTTAGATTTTTTGTGCAGGGTGAGGGGGGACTGTGGTGGCGGGGTTAGCGAGGGACAGTTTGGAGATTATGGAGGTGTGTGGGGGCTGAGCTTATTGTTATTTTAGGTGGTGGGTGGGTTGTGCGTGACCTGGGATAGATGCATATGGTGTGGGTTTGACCTGAGATAGGTGTACATGAAGGGTTGTCACTGTGGTGGGGGAAGGGATGAGAAGATGTACATGGCAGCCATATGATATGCCGGAGATATTCCTCTTGGACAACTTAGTGGTCCTCAAGGCGGCAATAGCTGTCACGGAGATATTGGATGTGGCTTGCAATTCTTACAGGCCGGTGAGGATAGCCTTGTAGTCACCACGGGTGAAAGTCCATTGTGTCTCCATTGGGATAGTATGCTTAAAAGCCATTATTTTATGTATTTTTATCATTGATCTCTAGCATATTAATGAGAAAACAATTTAGAGGATTTTTATTTACTGTTTCATATTTGTTGTATGTATAATGTGTGAATGCATAGTCCGTATATTCTGTCTAGTATTTGACTCAGTGCATAAAGCACGGAAGATCGGGTCAAAGGTTCTGACAAATATACAAGTGGGCTCATAATCGCAATGGACCCAGACAATCCATTGCTGCGAATCTCGACTATGAGATTTGGTAGATGGACGTTAAGACAGCTTTCCTTAACGGAAGTCTTAACGAGAGCATCTGTATGATGCAACTAGATGGGTTCATAGTAAAGGGCCAGGAGCACATGTTATGCAAGCTTAAGGGTCTATTTATGGACTTAAGCAAGCATCGAGGTCTTAGAATACTTGATTTGACAAGGTGATCAAAAGCTTCGGCTTTGATCAATGTCCTATCGAATATTGTGTACACTGGAAGTGTGATGGAAACACGATAGTGTTTCTAGTCATCTATGTTGATGATATTATCCTAATCGGCAATGATGTGGGGCTGTTATCTTCGGCAAAGGTATGGTTGTCAAGTCAATTTGGCATGAAGATTTAGGAGAAGCAAGCTAAATCCTTGGGATCAACCTCTTACGAGATCGGTCACGTAGGATGTTAGGCTTATCCTAAGCCCGTTACATTGACTTGATTATTGCTCGTTTTGGCATGGAAAATTCCAAGAAAGCATTTCTTCCTTTTAGACATGGAATTACTCTATCTAGGGATCGGTATCCTAGAATACCCCAGAAGATAGAGAGGATGAGAGGTATTCCTTATGCTTTGGCAGTAGGAAGTCCCATGTATGCCATACTCTGTACTAGACCGGATATCTGTTATGCTGTTGACATGGTAGTCAGATATGAGTCAAATTCAGAGGTAGAGAATTTTAACTGCGGTCAAGGATATACTCAAGTACCTGAAAAGGATTAGGGAGTATATGTTAGTGTACCAGACTGATAGTATTAAACCATTTGGGTATGCAGACTTGTATTTCCAGGTTGATAGGGATTTCTAGGGAGGTCCACCTCAGGCTATGTGTTTTCTTTGGGAACGTACATTGAGAGAAAGTAATATCTCTTCCGGGAGACTGTACAACATGGAGACGTTGTGGTCTGCATGGTTACGTTTACGGATAACCTGGCGGGTCCTTTTACATAAGTAAAAGCATTAAGTGTCAGATGTATACCTTCATGGCTTTGAGTTTAAGTGGGAGATTGTTGAGATAGTATACTTAAAAGCCATGCTTTTATGAATTTTTATCATTGATCCCCGACATATTAATGAGAAAACAATTTAGAGGATTTCCATTTACTGTTTCATATCTATTTTGTGTATGATGTGTGAATGCATTGTCTCTATATTTTGTCTAGTATTTGACTCGGTGCAGAAGCACGGAAGATCGGGTCAAAGGTTCTGACAGATATACAAGTGAGCTCACAGTCGTAATGAACCCGGACAATCCATTGGTACAATTGTAGCACATCGTTATAGTAGCCGGTCTTGGCTAGGTCGAACGGATCGAATTCTGGGCTAGAAATTTGATGTTCTAGCTCGATGTGTTAGTACACTAGGAGTGTATAGAGTAGGATCATTAGTGTCACGACCCAAAACCGGGGCGCTAAAAGGACTATAAACACCGTGAAACACCGGATCCAACCACCCCCTTTTTTGATAAAAACATTTATCAAAACCGAAACTCAAGACGAATCTTTCTTTTTCAAACCTTTGCTTAAAAGATGAAACGTTTTTCTTTAAAGAAAACTAAGAATATTAGAAAATATTCTAACTCTTTTTGAAAAATTTCGGCAGTGTTTCCCATGTTTTCGGACTAAAGGCCAAGCAAAAAACAACCTGTAAAAGAAAATACAACAACCCAAACAACAACCTAGGCTCATCCAGGGCATCTACAACAATACCACAAGCCCATCCAGGGCGATATCTCACATGCATGCAATCAAATGAAAGAAAAATGACCTCAAGACTGTACAGTTATCCATCTACATAAACTGATCTACAAACAAGTATACAGTCATCTAGAATATAACTACCCAAAGGAAATATAAAACCAGTTGTAACCAGGTATGAACTAAAGCGTCCATCCAGCTTCTACTTCATCCGTCATCAATCTGCTATACTTCTCTGAGACTACCTGTGTTGTCAAAGACAACGTGAGCCACAGGCTCGTAGGAAACAAACTATGCAAGAACTAAACATGATTTATGAGGATGACATGTGATATACAAGTAAAGTTTAACTGAAAACAGTAAACTACAAGTTACCTTTCAACTAGACAGACTATCGCATTGTCATAGTAACTAAAAAGCATTCTACATCACAAACTCAAATAGTTATATCATAAGCGTAGACAACACCGCAAGTCTAACTAGCTCATACACAAAGTCAAACAACCCAAATAATATACTCAAATAGGATATCAAATCAGAAATATGATATAACAACACATGGGGGTGAGAAACTCTCAACCCAACATCACAAACCACATAAGACCAGCAAGCTACATCCCATAAACCGTTATCTCAACCATGACGTAAGACGAAGAGGTAAAAGTGTCCCTCTCCTAACGAGATAACATGGTGAAAATGAATACAAAAAGGAAAGTACTCATTTTCCAGTTCTAAAACTAGTCAGCAAGAACGAGACATACCTTATGAGAATGGCATGTGACAACAAACACAGAAAGCAGTAACTACCACCCAAGCAAACAAGCACAACAACAATGACCGTCTTCCAAATTATGATATCACATGACCATGGTTTAAGAAATATCTAGAATCGACAAATCTACATCCCGGGATGGTTACAGGTTACATCTCATACCATAACCTATAACCATGATAGGATTTAACACCTACATAAGTTAGAATAGCTTAACTTATACGTACCACAAAGCATAACAGTATAGTGTGCAATATAAATGACATAATGAAAGTGCAGAGGAGTAACATGAAACAGGTATCACCCAAACCTATCATCTCACCCAGCTACCCCAAAGCACCTACTCCAACATCTCCAACCCCCAACTCCTGGCCACACAAGGACCAAGGTGCCATGAGAGTGCCTATCCGAAATCGACACCCATCTGATGCCAAATCTGATGCCGATGGAAACCGACCACCCTTGATGATGCCAGTCAGCATGCACACCCTACCTAATGCTAACCCGGTATCGATACCAATCTTTTTATGCCTCGTCTGATGCCGACTCGACATCGACACCAATCCATCCCTGACACTCACCTGATACCGATCTGGAGTCAACACCGGTGTATAATGAACAACCATCACCCAGATGGTAGATGAGACCTACCGGTCACCTCTCCGAGGTATCAAGTCAATCATCTCTCCACACCAAACCCCTAACAACGACACCCCTCTCATGAGTATCTCCTACAATAACAATACTACAACAGGTAATGTAATGTGGAAAAACAACAGTAGTATACAACAGAACTGCAATACAACCACGGTGCATCATATCAACAAGTGTATATGGAAACCCAAGGTGCTAAAACAGGCACAACCACAACCAATATCATGTTAAAGTAACTACCTATGATATCGTATATCCAGTGGTATTACCTTAACATATAACAACGATATACAGGAAACAAGTGTATATCAAAACCAACACAGTTATACAAAAACATATGCATATCTAACCAACAAGCAAGTACAACAATAACCAGAATAAAGACCTAGTCCAAAGCTATCATGTATTCTATCAAGCTGCAATCAACCAAAGCTCCTAACGTAAACATGGATAGGAGAATATAACCCAAAACCACAAGTCTAAAGGGTTGGCTAAGTTACATACTTCCACTAAGATATCAATTCAATAACGTACATATACCGTACGCTCAACAGCAGTATCCATCACCCAAACAAACAAGTAAGCGACAGAACCACCATTCAAGCTAATGTATATGTGTGATTGAAAGAAATCTTAAGGAAATACATATGGTCGCCAAGTTTATTAAAAGGGGAAACCTTAAGGCTCACTCCTCACTGGATTTCTCAACACACAACCCATTTTTAGGAAAAACCACGCAAGGATCCAATTTTCCCAAAACCCCATTTTTACCAAAATAGAAACCCAACCCGTTTGTACATGATTATCACTATGGCCCTCCGTTTCACAAACCGAAAACACGGGCAAGTGACAATCTCGGTACATATCAAGGAAAAGCTGACACTTTTCAAAAATTGAGATTTTAAGCCCGATAAAATTCGATATCTGCAAATCTTACATTGTACACATTTTGAGCTACAAAACTCCAAATCAAAATCCGAAAAGACAAGAATACTCCTAATACAACAAGGATGTATAATAACCAGCTAATTTTCGAAAGCCCCTTGTTTTGATAGCCTAAAAATGATAAAAATCTCAAAAAACTTACTTTTTCACAAGTATACAACCCATACTTAATCAACAGTTTGATATTAGCATAGATCCTACCTCGTATCTATAGAGGAAGCCCGAAAACCACGCGTCCAGCCATCCCTAAGCCATATGCACACCGAAATAAAAAATCGATTCGGTAGAAACGTAAACAAACGCATATAAACTGAGGATCTATAAACGAAAACCACAAAAACTTACTAAACGAGCCTTAATTGAGCCTCCTAGATCCAAGATCCAAGCTCCAAAATCGCCTCCCAGTCGGCCTAGAAAGTTACAGAGAGAAAGGAAATGTTTTTATCCCAAAAATGCATTAAAAAGCGCCTTAAATACCAGGTCTGACTGACGTATAGCGCTCGAGTGCTAGCACCACCGCTCAAGCGCTTATTCTAGTAGCAGAAAACTAGAATCTTCAAACACGCATAACTTTGTCACACGAAATCGAAACCAGGTCGTTCTTATATGAAAATCGAAGCCCCAGAAGTCCTCTTTCCAATGGTTCCAACCTCACATCCAAATGCATATTGTAGGAGAAGTTATGTTCAAAATAGTGAAGGCATGTCAGCCTCCCTCACCCACTTTAACTTGTTTCAAACCTGAAACTTAAAAACGGAGACCTATTCCTACTCTGAACTTTCTCAAACTTGGCCCAACACTCGGGAAAAATATTCCGGAGATTCCAAAACAAACGACGTAATCATTGGACCCCGAATCGTCGATAAACTTTAATTCTTCCAAAACTTTTAACCGGTTCTAAGAAAAAGTTAACGTACGTCGGTTTCGAATTAAAGCTTAAAAATCAAAACAGTCCAAGATTGCACCGTCCGTCGATTGTCGAGTAGATGGCTGATCAGCTTTGTTGACTGGCTATTGTTGAGGGTTTCCTTAGTTGGATGGTTAGTTTACCCGTGG